>JAHWFP010055247.1:187516-263863 GCA_023313725.1 Lithobius niger | reverse complement strand
TGAAGGAGTTTACCATGTTCCATGTGGGGATTGTGATGCCGTTTATGTGGGAGAGACAAGAAAAGGTGTACGTACGAGGGTCAAGCAACACATGGGAGACACCAGGAATGAAGTTGTAACTAACGGCATAGCAGTCCACCACAAGGAAACTCGACACCAAATCAACTGGGAAGGCACTGTGACACTCCTCAAGTCCAACTCTAACAATGTGCATCTGAGAAGCCTTGAATCCCTGGCTATTCGAAACCACAGCCGAGAGAAGGCTGTGCTGATGAATATCCAGGGACCTCCAAACCCAAATATTCAGTTCCTGCTGAGAGGATAGTTGAATAAGTTGTTGCGGGAGAAGTGGTGCACTGGCCTGCAAGTTACGGAGGCTATGGTCTCGCGCCGCATTCCAACGAACGAAAGCAGACGAACGATCACGACGAAGTAAGCGGTGATGTGGTAGCCTGATGAAGACAGTCGTTCTGAGCCCCTCCAACTCCAGAAAAACCTTACTGTTGAAAATTTGCAAGGATATTGGAACAGTAAATATCCTTTACTTTGAAATCTAAGCGTAAAAAAACGTAAACATGGTTTTTACTTTGAAAACTAAACAACGCTTAGTTTCAAAATAAGAATATCACCACCACTACAGTATATGCTGTGAATTTTTGATAAACCGTCCCCGTTTACCTGAATCAGGCTCTCTCAGTCCCTTCCACACTCTGGCTTGTTTATGGTCGTCTCTTTCAACTTTTTTTCGGCGCGTCACGTAGCGTCCTACAGCAGTACGGTCAATCATTCCCACTTCACTCCCGGTCGTTTGTTGAAGTCATCTAGCAGCAGGAGTATTATGCTTGGAATTGAGGCCCCTTGAATGTTCAGAAAAAGTGTGCCTCCCGTGTGTTGCTGTATAGCCAAAGACTCCAGGGCACGTAGGTGGCAGTCGTAAGTAGTGCTAGTTTTTAGCAACGTTTTCGTTCCTTCCCAATTAACCTTGTGTTCTGTCCCCAAGTAGTAATACGTGACACTGTTTGTTTCTACACAATTTCTGGCATCACCCATTTGTTGTTTTACACGTGTCTGTACCTCTTTACTCTTCTCTCCTATGTAAGCAGCGGCCCAGTCACTGCATGATATTTGATACAGGCCTGCACGGATGATGGGAAGTTTTTCCAGCTTCTGACTATGTTTTGCCACTCCCTCTCTTCTTCTGATTTGTTGCTAACATGTTTCAACTTGGCTTCAGCTACACTTTCAGTCTCTCGTTGTTATGCTATGCACAAAGCTAACAAATCATTTCTTTTCAGGATGATCTGCATTTTCTCAGTCATTCCTATCAAGTGGGCAAGTACACTGTGTTGTTGCTTTTCTTCTCTAGAACGTTGGCGCTCAACGTTCTTCACCATAACTGCCGTCTTCATGATTCGATTCGGACGCCCCGGAGGGTAGCCGCGCTTAATAAGCAGACAGCACAGAGGAGGATCGGACTTACCTGCTTGGATAAATTGATACCTTTCTGTGCAACAACAACGGACTGAAAGTGCAGCTGAGGCCAAGTAAAAACATATCGAAATCAAGTCAGAATAAGAGAGAGAGAGGGAGTGAGAAGCTTGAAAAAGTTACCTTCGACTGTGCAGGCGTATCTCGAATACCATGCAGCGACTGCAGCATTGTTTAGGTAGGAAAGACACAAAAAGGGGGCACAGAGGCGAATAAACAACATATCGGTGACGTCAGAAATCAGATAGAAACACACAGACAATTGGGTTTAATGTTGATCTCTGTGCGTAGACTCTCTCGCTCCTACCAAATTCTCTATCCCGCTGCCATGCACTGTTGCCAAAGTGTCAAAGCAGCATGCTTCGGAGCGCAGCTTTAGGTGTGAAGGTTGCAATGTGAGCTGGCTACCTCACAGACAAGCCTATAGAATGTCAATCCAGAAGCAGTTACCACTTAACCGGCAGAACTTAGAAAACAATTGCCATTACCTAGTTTCAACTTGCCACTTAACCAATTGCGTAGAATTGTGTGAATCGGGTTTATATGGTTCACGCTTTTGGAGTGGCACTAGCCTATGTATTGCTAGTCGTATATTTGGGGAGTGGGACCAAAAATTCAAGTTGTAAGTTGTTGGTTTTCTTTCGTCAAATGGTGAATGGCGACCGACATTGGAGACGGTTGGTCATAGAACTGGCGTTCAAGAAATGGTTCTCAAAATTGGCCGTCCACACCATTGCGCAAAAAATAACAGATATAATTCAATCCTTTGCCAAACAATGTTCAGTTCAAAGTGGTGAACAGCTTTAACAAGCTGCTGAAACATACCATCCTCCTTCAGTTGGACAGTGAATGGATACCTGCACTTCCCATGACTGTTCCGTAATGTTGTGGGTAACCAGGTACCAAACTTAGTAAGCTTTCTGCCAGGAAACATTTACATTAAAATAACCAAATTGCTTCGGTGTACCTGGCTCTTCCCTACCCCTTCTCTACCACACCACCTAAAACTTTTTCTGCATAGGCCGAAGTCTCAGGATGCAAGAACTGCTGTTCGGTCAGAATTAGCGATACGGTTTAGATTTTAAAAAATTAACAGCAACATTGGATTAAGTATTAAATGAGAAGTGATAAACTTGTCTGAACCATTTTCAAGAAAACATGGAAAATCCAGCAGATATTTAGGAGAGAAGTGCATCTCATTAAGAACATTAAACTCTTTAATCTCGAGGTCTTGGGTTCGGGTGGCATGTCATAGGAATGCACATCCTTACATCTAAGTTCATCAAGCGATCTTAAACTGTGATACAGCATTTACACATGATGCATAGTACTGGTACTTACCAAAAGACGCTTACAGAATGAATGCTTGTTGGAATTCTTCAGAATTCGGCGTAGAACGGCGCATAACCCTGCTACATACATGTTGACATTCTCTTTACAAACAACAGGCCAAACGCAGTTTTTAATCTGGAACATACCAACACGAACCAATGAAATGATCTAGCTGACTGACAATAATACCCATTCAAGCTGAGTTGTGAGGACGTGTTACACCAAAATTTGCAGGGCCGACCTACCCCACCACGCTCCCAATGGGGCACCAATAAATCATATTACGACCTGCATTGGTTACAGGCCCTTTACAAGGCTTTCCCCCGGCTGCCTCGTATCCGGACCTCTGGTTTGATGATCCTGGTAGTAGCCACGAGAAATCCTCATAAAAGGCATGCAATCAACAAAGACTTTAGTGCCTCAATAGAAGCACAGGGAAGGTCGGCCCCAGCTTATTTCGATGTAGTAAACAAAATTCCAATTTCCTGGGTGGTTAAAGTTATTTTCTTCTTAATTCAGTGTCCAAAACTAAAACCCAATGGAACACACTATTACAGGCGGTTTTTTAATTTAGGGCAAGCCACACATTGTACTCGGGGATATATACGAAGTGCGAGAGCAAAGTAAACTAAAAAACGGGTGGTGGCCTTAATGCAAGATCCAGTCGAAGTGGAGTCAGAAAAAAATGTATCAGAGCACTACAATACCCAAAATGTGAGCATGTACGTACAAGCAAGAAATGTAATAACCAGGTAACGTGGTTATCAGGAGCCAAACACATGTAGGCCGTGGGTGGAATGGCAAACTACTTAGCCAATTTTTAGGGCCCTTTTTTATGCATCAAAACTATATTTTTATCCAAGCACTCTAATGTGCTACTATTAGTTGCATATTGAGTAAATTATCCTGTAAAATTGCGGTTTTTATTCTTATTATTATTATGAAGGTTTACTGTATTCCCTTTCGAGCAGGTAGCGTGGCCGAGTGGTCTAAGGTGCCGATTTTAGGCACAAATCTCTTCGGAGGCGTGGGTTCGAATCCCACCGTTGCCAGTAAAGCTTTTTTACCAAGTTATTTAATTTTAATATTTTTTCATTAATTTTTAAGGACTTGCATCCTCGGACCCAGCTTGAATGCTTTTCTCAGTTAGGCCCACCAATTGTGGGCTCACGCAAAAACTATCTGCATTAGGCCACTTAATTTTAGTTTGGGTAAAATGAAGAACACTGAATCATAATTCTGATTACCACGTGTCCATAAAATTACTTAACGACAAGAATGGTAATTTTATATTTTCATTTCTCACTAAGGACCATTTTTAATCTGTAACTTTTATTTCTGCCACGTTGTTTCTTTGTATTTCCCGTTAAAAAATCGATGCGGGAGGGCCTGAGAACCTACTTTTCTTTTTTTAATGGCCTTATCAACAATTTTTTAATACTTTGAGTAACCCTAAATCCTAGTCACTAAATGCTTCATACAAATCCTAAACTCCAAAGCTGGAAAGTAGGGGCCAATTAGTAGGCATAATTTAAATTCAACTTCAGTGAACCTTGGTCATCATTCTGCCGCTACCTAAAATGCACTACTCTAAAATGGGTAACTCTTTAAAAACATGGTTATGCTATCGGCCTGGTTAATCCTAATTTGTTTTTTTCCCCTAACTGAAGTACAATGGTGCTAAGTGTCTGCCAACCTCAGTTCTCATCGCAGTCACACCTACGTACGTACAGGCTTAATGGTAAGATTACACTGTACCTGAAACAGTTGCAATACGGTCGGACAGTGGGGCTTTAAATTTTTTTCAAAAAATCAACCAATTATGATCCTCAAGTAGGCTAGACAATTTGTAGATCTTTTCCTAGGGATACTGAATGACACTGAATGTCAAAACAATAGGTCAAAACAAAAGTCAAATAATACGTCCCGAAAGCACAAGACATTTGCTCACTCACGAAACCGAATAACTTCAAATATGCACAGAACAAAATCCCCCAACACTACACTCTTATCATTTTTCCATTTTAAAAACATGTGGTCGACTGCTTAAAATAATCAGCTTTCATGGACCTTTATTTGTTTGTTTTCTATATTGTTTTAACTGTAACCGAAACACATAGTCACGCGAGTGTGTTTAGGGACTAGTCATTATTTATGGCTGGGGGAAAATATGAACACCAAATTTTTGATAATTTCCCCTCCAAAACCCTGACAACAGCTTAACCCCTGCCTCCACTAAAGCGTTTCATTACTCAAGAACAAAAGTTAGAGGTTCAAATGCTATCAGATATCGCCCTAGTTCTAACCATAGTATCACTCCGCACCGATAAGCTAACTAGTTGTAAGGAAAACTTGCCTCATTTTTACCAAGGGACGAGATTGCGTAAATGTGTTCCAAAAACCACCGACACCGATGTTCCTTACACCCATTTTGTATCAAGTTTCACAATGTAAGACATAAAGAACACACTGTTTGATTTCAGACCACACCCCTAACATAGTCAGCACCTGTAAGACAAAAGCTAAGGAACCATGAAGCAAGGCTTTTCAATTAAGTTTGTTGAAAAAATTACACTAGGTATCATCAGAGATTGGAAAGTTAACTAGATATAGCAGCTCACTCTTCCGAACCTACGCGGGGCCCTAGCTGTAGGTAGTTGCGGCTACCAATGATTTTCTAATGCTTGTGCTTGTGCATAAGGCATTAGTAGCTGCAACAACCGCAAGGGCCCCGCGTAGGTTTAGAAGAGTGAGATGCTATATCTAGTTAACTTTCTAATATATGGTATCACCAGTATCGCTGATACGGACAGCTTCAAAACTTTATAAACACTCACATCGCAGAGGGGGCTTGTCCACCAGATGCTTAGGCGTTTTATTTATTTCTATTGCTGATAGTGTCATTATGGAGGTAAAAAATTACTTTTACCCTAAAATTGTATAAATCCCCCCGCCCTGCGATAAATAATGACCGGTCCCTAAAAAGGACAGACGGGAGAAATTATACACATAAGAATGTTCGAATTTTACATTGCTAACAGCAAAACAGAACACATTAAACTACTTCTACACAGCCTTTTAACTAAAAGCCATGAATGAGAACCACTCCTGGTGTGACTGATAGACCCAGGGCTGGGCAGGCCAAGAACAGTTCTTCCATTACCTCAGGTGGGACATCGTCTTCAAATACCACACTGAAATCGTGTAACGAACGTCTGTCAATCTCAAAGCAAACGTCAGCTGCAGACTTTTCCAATACAAACGTAATTTGAAAGTCCACGTTTTGAATACATTTCAGTACGAACAAAACAATAAAAGTTTCTAGAGGAACGTTCAAAACTTCGTCGTCTTTTAGTTTTTCTTCGTATGCTCTTACATACACTTTCTCCATTGTTTTTGGAATAAATTGAGAGCTCGTTTGTTATTATCAACATGCTAGCCTTCGACCACGCAAACTAAAACCACTGCTAAAACCCGAGTAGTTTGCTATCTGCAATTAAAAGCTCAGGTGCCTTGAGAAATTCAAACATGCACGTAGGCCAGTCCAAACAAAACAACACGTGCGTAGTCGGCCAATACAAAAATTTGATTGGAATGTTGTTGTAAAAAAAAAATTAGGAGTGTGTAAACCATATGTATATTACGGATCTGAGAAAAACCACGAAATATCTCACAGCAGTCAAAAGTTACGAATCTGAGATAACCACGAAATTTCTCACAACAGGAAGAACGGAACGAAACTACTTGCGCAACCGGCACTAGTGCGGAGCGCTACTTCAGAAATGCCGGTAGAGAGACTTAGTCACTTTCAGTTAACAGCTAATTTCAGTGATTTTAATTAAATGTGGAGCTTAATAAATATAGAGCATACATTTTTCTAAGTTATAAACACATTATGCTATCGATAATTACAAATTTGTGTAAATTAGTCTGTAGGATTCATTGTGTTCCCCTTTTAAGCAGCAAGACTCATGTTCGGTAGCGTGGCCGAGTGGTCTAAGGCGCTGGTTTTAGGCACCAGTCTCTTCGGAGGCGTGGGTTCGAATCCCACCGCTGCCAGTAGAATTTTTTTACTGAAAGTTTAAGTTTTAAAAAACAACTTTTCATCAAAATTTTACAAGTTTTTTTCGTTATTTTTTTATTTCTCGAACGAAATTTAGAATTCAGTTACTGGTGTGCCAATAAAGCAATTTACAGTATTAAAATAATTTAAGACACACACTAATGTATCACTCACCAAGATTCAGCAACAACTCCCGATCCAAGATCCAGCGACAACTCCCTAAAACGTATATGAGCATGGCTACTACCAGGAGCCAATAAAACGAGCCCCTCCGGGGCGAGGCCGGTTCCTGCTACTACCAAACACTGTCTTTTAAGAAAAAATAACAATGCGACGGAAAAGGCTGAAACTTTGTTTAACCAGGAGACAGTGGTCACATGCCAACATCAAAGTGACGATTAGTAAAAATTTTTCTGCTTTATTGCTAAAAAAAAAAAAAAGCGTGTGAGTAATTTTACTAGCTAATTTCATGCAAATAAATTTGTCCATGCAGTGAGGAAAATTGGAATTTAACAGTCTGCTTTTGTTGGGTTCGCTATCTGTAACCGGAGAGCGTCCCCTCCAAAGTCCAAAAGAAGAACAAACGACGGCTTCTTCGTGAATTGCTAATTTAATTGTGAAGTTGCAAGAAAAACGAGCTTGCTAGCGAGAAGCCAAGTTCACAATTCGGCCAACAAACGTGAGGCATCTTTGGGTGGCGCGAAGCAGGCGTTAGGATATGGGGCTTACAGGTGCAATCACAACGCTTTAGTTTGACCGTGTGACGTGTCTTATGCTGGCTTGTGGGTTAAGGGAAACGTAAATTAAAAGTTGCTAGTCAATCTGAGCACTTATTTAAGGAAGACAGTTACATACTTTTTGCTTCATATTTTAGTAATTTAACCAATTGAACTATTACTTAGTGGGATTAATTTGGCGAAAGAGCTTGACGTCTGATTTCAAAACTTTAGATGGCCAACAAGTTTAGTGGAAATTCGTGACAAGTTTTGTTTTGGGTATTTATTATTTAAAAAAAAACGCAGTCCACTGGTGTCGGGAGTCTTGTTAAGATGCTTTGTAGCTAACTCGCAATCATATTTTTTTTTTTTTTTCAAGTTTCTTTCGTTTTTTGCCTACTTTTACGAAAATAGTTGTGTAACTTTGACACATATGTCATTAAAGTTATACATCGGTTGCTGACCAACAAATGCTTATTTTTTTTTTAAATATATAAAATGTATAATGTGTACATTTTATATATATATATATTTTTTTTATTTTGGAACTCTCCACCGTTGCATCAGCTGACGCCATATGGATCTCTCCTTCTGTCAGCCTGCCATCTCATCAAACCAAAAGTATATAAAACCAGACAACAATTTGCTTTTGATCAAACACACTCAATTTACTAACTCTTGGTATTATCTTCTGTTTCATTCACACACTTAGGGTCGAGTTGACAATAACTGCCACTGAGTTTCTGCCATTGTCGTCGTCATGGTCAGAAGAGGTTTCACAATGAGTGAGATCCAGATCCAAAAGGGCTGCGGCTCCACCCGTTACAAAAAGTTCTGACACTGTTGAAAAATGAATGCAACTTGCAAAAAAATGCCTTAAAACATAGAAAGTAGGCTGACGCTCCCTTCCAGACTACTTTCTGGATCTGATCTTGGTCAAAGAACAACAGAACAACAGAAATACTTATTTCACTAGTTCAAAACTCGGCCAAAAGATGACCATTAATAATACCCATAATATTAAAAGTCATGTTAATAATAAATGATTTTTATTTCAAACAATTCACAACAAGAAGTAATACAAAATTAGCATGGAAAATGTTTACAAATAGCGAGGATTAGGTTTGAATACCTATCTTACATCTACCTCAAGGAAGGGAAAGATCACACTATCACTGAGAAGCAAGACGGAACCATTTTACTTAATGAAACCACCACTGTTTGTGAATGGTATTCTTCAACCACTGCTATCCTCTCCCAGCATGTCCGGTTTTGGTGCAGGTAGTATTTAACATGCTTTCCTTGTCCTAAGAGATGACGCTTTCCCAGGACACGGTGGCATGTTACCTTTATTTGTTTAAAAGCTGAGCCTCTTTCCTTGTAGCTCCTTTTTTTTTTAAATATTTTCATCCGGTTTCTCCACCTGCTCTTTCCCTCAATGTTGCACAGGGAAATATTGGCCCCCATACATAAGGGAGGGTGTTCTAGTGTTATCGCTCATTGGTTACTGTCCTATCAGCCTGTTTTACATTTCCTCCATAATATGTTAAAGCTTCACACACGATTCCCTTTCTAGTATTGTCACAAGCTTAAAATATCAACATGACCTCTACCAGGAAGTTCATGTCAAACCAATCGTTCTGAAACCTTTATCATCTTACTGCTTACTTGATACTGGCATCCCTTGTGGCCTTGAGCACGTAACAATTCAACAAAGCTTTTCATCCCATCTGGCACTCAAACCTGATTGCCAAACTCAGTCTGTTCTAATCCAAATCTGGTAACTACTCGGAACATAACTTACCTGTTCAGGTGTCCCTCAAAAATCTATAATGGCCCCGCTACTTTTTAACACTTAGATCTCCATTCGCCTTATAATTATCAGTTCTTGTAACTATCATTATTATTCTTAACGTGTATAACACAGAAATAAGAACCATCACCATTATCAGGTTGTGTTCCATATACCAAGAACCAAGGATACAGGCTCCAGCAGAGCTTAGCTCTTAAATTCTTCTCAGTGGTGACCTAAGGTCACAAACATACATACAACAAGGGGCCATCAAATAAGCCATAGAATGCATGTGGGAAAATGAAATGAATCAACAATGGTTTCAAATTTGTGTGGAGACTAACAGGCACCAGCACAGGATGAGAATCTCCACAACTTTGCTTTGCACCGGACACCACATATTTGTAATGTTTTCATGGTCTTTCATGTGTACCCATTCATCAGCCCCACTGACGTCTGGCAAACAGTGGCTGATGAAGGACTGAAGGTATTATTGTTGTATCAGGAACAAGTTAACACAATTGTTGTCAAGAGGCACCGCTGAAGTAAAGGTCCAGGATGATGCTAAAACCCTTAGTTCTTGTGCTCACACCGAGGAGGGAAGATCTAGGTGATCCAGGGTGACGTCATACGCGTGCTTAATCACTTCACAAATCCACTTTGCCAACCTGGTATGGGGAACCGTGCCACCACGGTTGCATTTGTCTTTCTCCAAGTTGAGGAAAAGGAACCCGAGGCTTCCATGTCCAGGTCTTCTCGTGGAACTGGACGTGGCTGAGTGAATTTTAGTAGTTTCCAGGTAAAAGCATAAAGCCCGAACCATGTACTGCAGCCATTCCCTGCTCAGAGGTTCAATCACAAGACCTACAACCAAAATAACTACAGGGCGCCGGGATTTGTCTGGTCTCTGGTTCTTCGCTACGGAACTCCGGGGAAAAGACAAGGGTGACACTAAACCAGTCTTTCGCATAGCGTATAAAGCCGTCATTTCAGGACAACGCCACAATTCACTCTAGCGGGCTACAGTTGCCAAGGTTACAAAAACACCGTCTTTTGCCTAAGGTGGGACAGCGAGGCTCGCCGCAGATTCGTAAGGAGCCGCAAACAAACAGGAAAGCACTAGGGGAAGATTCCAGGCCAGAAAAAGACGACGGATCCGAGCCAAAGAATTACAAAGGGCTTCAACCAATTTCAACCAATTACTGCGCTGCGACATACTCTGTTTTACTAAGGCAAAACAATACCGAGTTGATCACAGATCAATAGCCTTAATTGCAGTTGGAGACAGCCAGATACACAAAAGGTGTTTGAGGAAATTTGCCAGAGACTTCACTGAGGGGGTCACAAGGGTCCACCCCGTTTTCTCCAAACCACATAAACCACTTATGACGTTTAGCCTCATATGCCTTAATGGTCGATTCCCTGGGGCAACAAGCAGGATACTACTGGAGATAAGAAACCCACATCCTTTAGGCTACCCTTTACAGTCTCTACGCGAGAAGATGAACGGTTGGGTTTGGATACAGCGTCGGCCCCAATGCTGGGTAAGGTAATCAGATTTCAGGAATAGTGGGATCAGATATCTTTCTTCATGTCCAGCAGGTCCAAGAAGGCGCTGTCGGTCAAAGGGGAGACCATGAGTGTAAAGGATCTCTGGATAACCATATTTGGTTTAATACTCTCTGCAGAATGGAAAACGGAGAAAAGGCGTACGCAGAGATCTTCTCCCAGGAGATGCTACGGCCGTCTGTCGGCCATGCCTGCGGATCCGGGCACAGTGAGACGAAGCTTGGAAGTCATCTATTGGAGCTGGTAGCAAACAAATCCACCAGGGTGTTCCACATTTCTGAAACATCATTTGGTAAACTTCGGGCACAACATCCAATCCGTCGTTGGCACTTTGTCGGCACAGGAGAGCGCATCGGCCAACACATTCAACCACCCCGCTATGTTTCTAGGTACCCGTAGTAGCGTCACACGATACTTTAGACACAGGTCAAAAGGCGTGGAATCCTACTCCATCAGAGTGGGAGAACGGGTACGACTCTCCTTCTGCACATACGTCACAGCTGTTTTAGTGATTATCGGACATGACAGCCACAAGTTTGTCCTTGAGACGCTTCGACCAGGTCCTCACTGCACAGGATCGCTGGCAGTTTCAGGTTGCCGATGTACAGACTCCGTTTCTCGTCTGATTAGACCCCGAGAGCGGTATGGGCACCCATGTGTGTGCTCCAAACTGCGGTAGAAGCATCCGTGAAGAGCAGAAGAACCGGGATGGGAGGGTGAACGGGAACCCCCACATTCAGATTGTATTTCTGAACCTGCCACTGCGAAGAGGCCCAGGATAGGCTAGCCACGGAAACCTTGTCTTCTCAGGAGTTCTGAGGGAAACATATGTCTTTCCGAAACCAGTGCTTGGGATTGAGCCTCTTAGCCACCCAGACGCATAAGCAGCGGTAGGAAATTCATCTGATCTATCACAGCTCTTAGATTCTTAGCTGAAGTCAATGCCTGACATTGAAGGGAAGTTAGGAACGAGAGCAGCTTTGACACCCTCTCTGAAGACGGCCGTATCAGAAAAAATTGCATAAGTCGAATTCCACTCCCAGAAATACAAAGCCTTGCGCTGCAAGGAATCTTGATTTTGCCTCGTTGAGGCAGAGTTCAATGCTCGTGAACAAGGAAAGGCAAAACTGTCGGTTCTGGAGGAGACTCCGGGGGTCGGATTTGCGGAGCAGCCAGTCATCTAGATAGGCATGGAAGCTTATGCAATGGTGATGAAGGAACCCAATGATGGGACGTACAACACATCTGAACATGAGGGATGATGTGCAGAGACCGAAAGGAATGACCTGGACTACCTCATGTGACCGGAAATGGCACCATCGTACCAACCCACGGACCGATTGTTAAACACATCGTAAAATGCGCAATAAATGACTGTAAATCATTATGGGCATAAACATCAATAAAAAAAATCGTTTAGACACGTTCCATGTTTATGTTTGGATGTTCTCACTATGTTCTTTCAAGATGACGTGAAAAAATGAAATTTTATGATCTTATTGATGGGCTACAAAAATTCCTTGTGTTAAATCCGTTCAACCAGTCGAAAGTCCAATCAGGGTAAAGTTTTGGTGCATAGCCCTCTTTTCAACTTCACTTATAATTTCTCTCTCTTCCAAACCAACTAGAATTTCCATAATTTCCTCTTTGTAAGCGTCCCTACAACCCAATGATGAAGTGAACAAGCCTCAGCCTAGTATCCACCAACTTGTTTGAATCAGTGTAATCTTCTTCATACAACCCCAATTGGTTGTAATCTTCTTAAAGGCTAGCTCATCAGATACATCGGGTCCTTCTGGGAGATCAGAACCACTTTTCTCCTTCATATCCTCCCAAATCAGCTTGATAATGGGCATGTACTTGTAACCACGGTTTGATTTTGGCTTTCCAAAAGTGGGATCGTTGTTGTGGTACATGGCATTACTGTCTTTCAGAATTTAGGCGTATGAAGCCAAAACGTCAGGCTCATACGTTTAGTACTGCAAGACTTTTGGGGTTAGCAAGCCCCACAGTTGATTCCGTCCTCGGTACTGCTTTCTTCCCAACATTACATTATTCCCGAATATTTTAACGGTTTTATACCCAATCATGAGGTCTCCCGAGTCCATGTTGTACCGTAATCCAAACACATCATCGTTATCTTCTGACATTTTGAAAAATTTGTTTAAAGAAAACTTTGGTATATCACCCAATGTTTGCCCTTTCAAAAGAGCCTCCAAAGACTGAAGCGAACCCGAGAGGAAGTTCAAGAGGAGTTAAACCTCTAATCATAGTCGATGTTGAAGGTGGTCCTGCTGACAGAGATGGTTCAGAGCTGCGAGCATGATCCATGACAGCAGTACTGATGTTGGGAGGAATTATTATTAGCTCCGAACTGTCCAGAGTGCTCCTAAGACATTGATCTTCTCCTGGAGAACACGTGCCGATTTGTTCATGCTCATCATTTGTATAGATGATAGATAGATGAACGTCAGGCTGATAAGCCAAAGGGCTTGTGCCTAGGCATGGGAGGATTTTCTCTTTCCGTGAAGTCTCTCAGTAGGCGCTTGAAGGATCTCACACTGCGTGCTGCGACAACATTTTGGGGAAGTCTGTTCCAGTGATCTACAGTCCTATACAGAAAAGAATACTTCACAGTGTTGTAGTGGGCTCTCTTTTTTGACAATTTCAGTGTATGTCCACGGGTTTTGCCTCATTCCAGAGAAGTTTAAAAGCCCTTTAACATCCTTGCCATATAGGCCATGCACAATCTTGTACAACTCCACGAGGTCCGTAAGCTGGTGGCGCTGCTTAATAGCTGGGAGGTTCAAGTAGGCGAGGCGTTTATCATAGGGTAGGTCACGGAGTTGGGGACGTAGTTTAGTAGCACGACGCTGCACCCTTTCCAGTCGGGACTGATCCTTAACAAGGTATGGTGACCATGTAACGCTGCAGTAGTCCATGTAGGGTCGGACGTAAGTCAAGTAGAGTCTCCGGAGAGATTTCGGACTAAGGTAGGTAAAACTTCTTTTGATTCTGCCCAATTCAATTTGGCATTTTCGCACCACCGAAGAGCATTGTCTAGATGGCTGCAGGTCATTTGTTACAATGACACCAAGGTCTTTTTCCTCATTTGAGTCAGTAATTGATTGTTGGTCAATGAAGTAGGTGTGGCAGGTGTTATTAGCTCCAATGTGTAGTGATTTGCATTTAGACCCGTTAAGATTGAGAAGCCACTTTTTGGACCAGAGTGAGACCTTATCAAGATAGTCCTGTAGGGCATTACTGTCATTCACTCCCTGAATAGCACGGGCAAGCGTGTTGTTGTCAGCGAACATGCCAAGGTTGGAGTTAAGGTATCAGGCAAATCGTTAATATGGATAATGAACAGGGCGGGTCCAAGGACCGAGCCCTGGGGGACTCCACTGGTCACGGGCTGCCAGGTGCTGTGATGGCCATTAATCAAAACATGTTGCTGTCTACCACTCAGAAAGTCAGCCAGCCAGTTGAACAAGGCACCACAGATTCCAATCCTACGTACCTTCCAAAGGAGCAAGTTTGTCGGAACACTATCGAAGGCCTTGGCAAAGTCAAGATACACCACATCAACTGGTACATGCATGTCCATATTAGTGTAGCAATACTGCAGGGTTTGGATAAGGTTTGTGGCACAAGACCGCTGTGGCACAAAACGATGCTGCTTGGGGGAGATAAGGTCATGTATAAGAAGGAAATTCATGATGGCAGTTTTAACAAATGATTCCAGAATTTTGCAGCAAATGCAGGTAAGGCTGATCGGCCTATAGTTAGTAGGTTGCTGCTTGTCCCCACTCTTAAAAATAGGAGTTACATTTGCAAGCTTCCAAGCATCAGGCAGGGTAGATTCACGAAGTGAGGATTCATAATGTGAGTCAGGGGGCCAACCACCTGGTATGCACACACTTTAAGAATACAGGCTGGTATTTCGTCCGGCCCACAAGCTTCGTTTGTTTTGAGCTTCAGAAGCGACCCAAGAACTTTGCTGGAGGTTAGTTCAATGACATCGATGGTATGCTCAGGTGTAATAGGGAGCAGGGATAAACTGTTGTGGGTTCCGGGGGTAAAAACTGAATGAAAGAAAGTATTCATAGCTTCTGCAATTTCACCTTCATCAGTCAAGGACTGCCGCTGCTGTTGACAACACAGGCTGCACTGCTGGTTCGTTGAGTCTAAAAGAGTTCACATATTTATAATATGACTTACGGTCGGCACAAACATTGTCCATAAGCTGTTCTTCGTAGGCAGATTTGCATTTCCTAACCAGGGCAGTGACATCTTTTCTGGCTCGTTTATACTGCGCCGAGGTGACTCCATGTTGTGTCATTGCCTCTTTAACTTTGATCAATGCAGTGACTTCTGGGGTCATCCACGGCACAGTGATGGTTCGGGGTGTGGTAGACAATGGCACGAAACGTTCAATTCCCTCCAAAAATTTGTGTGAAAAGTAGGTCCACTGGGAGTTGACACTGGCCTCCCTAGCAAAGACGGCATCCCAAGTTTCAAGTTTAAAAAAGTTCTGCAGCTCAGCATAGTTAGCCCTGCGGAAATTTGGTCGAAGCACGTTTTCCTGCCATCTGCCCGTATAGGCCAGCCGAACGAGAACACAAACATGGTGACTTTTACCAAGTGGGGGTAAGCACATAAGGAAGAGGACGTCTTCCTGTTCCTGGGTGAAGAAGAGGTCTACAAGGGAGGGTTGGTGCCTACGCGAAACCTAGTAGCTTGGTCGACATGTTGGTGCAGATAAAGACCTAGGATACAGTCAAGTAGGATCTCATCTAAACCCGCCGCCAGACTCGCAAGATGCTGCCAATCAATTTTTGGTGCATTGAAATCACCGCCAATGATGACCTTGTCAGCTTTTTGGGTGATTCACTCAAGTGTGGCGAAGAGGTTGGGAGTCTGCTTCAGGTGTTGAGTCTGGACACCTGTACATATTATCCAGGATGGTACTCACCTCATTAATCTTGATGCTAATCCACAGTGACTCAACAAAGCCAAAGTCTGCAGGAGGAACCTCCTCTCGGGCTTTCCATTTATCATGAATATCACCTGCTGTGTATGTGATATTGGTTCAATTCCTTGGGTGGAGTGGGCGCGGGTTTGCGGGCTGTTGCCATCATCAGCGGGCCTGGTATCAAGCGGGGTTACCCCCGTCCGCTTAATATCATCAACATCCAAATCGATAATCCACCCACTAGAGATTCTGACATTGTGTCCTAGTGCCCTACGTTGATGGACTTGTTGTACCAACATACGCCTATTATCGCGCTGCATGCGTGTCAGATCGGGATGAATATATACAGTTTGGAGCCAATCATCGTGTGCTGTCTTGAGTCTTCTTGCACATTTGAGCAGTTCTGCCTTCTGAGCAGTGGTAGCGAGTGTAATTTTGACTGGGCATGGCCTGGTTTGAGAGTCAGAGTACTCTCCGAGGCGATGTAGGTTAGACCACTGCATGGATCCACTAGCAATGACCGATCTAATGGTTCTTGCAGTGAGTTGTTTATCGTGCTCTTCATAGTCTTTATCACTATTTCAAGTAGTGGCTTCTGGGATGACAAAGAATATCACATTGTGTGATCGACGCTGGCGATCCTTGTCTTCACACATAGCACTCGTGACTTGCGTAATGAGTCCATTGTTGTTATCCATGTTGCTGTGCGCAGGCAAGCCATCACCAATTACTCCACCAACACCTACGGCCTCAGCAGGTGCAGAGCAGGAATGGTTCACCGGGAGATCCGTAACAGGCATTTATGGACATTTTGAGGTCGATCAACTCGTCCTTCATCTGCTTCAGGGCATCCTCAGCAAATTTAGTACAGTTATGAGTTAGGGTACTATGACATGCGGTAGAATCGGTAGCTGACAATTTAATAAGCTCTTTGAGATCATTGATATCCTCTCTCATCAGTTTCAGAGCTAAATCCGCAAGTTTCTCAACATTTTGGGCCTGGAAGGAATGAGTTGCAGTGAGATTGGTAACTGACTGCTTAAAAATTTTGAAATCGTCTCTCATCTGTTTTAAATTGGCAGCAGCCATTTTATCGCACTTTGAGTTTGGGCTATATCCAAACTAACAGATTCGAGCATATGTTTGACGTCGGGTATAAGAACGAAATCGTCCCGGGCCCGCTGCAAAAGTGACGTCATGTCACTACAAGCAGACTTTATATTGTCAAGCAGATTGGCATCGGCAGAGGCACACGTGGTGTAATTTTTTGAGACACGGTCACGAGCGCTAGGGGTGCACGACGCACAGAACCACACGAGTCGTTGTTATTATTCGTGGTAAGGCATTCATAAATGTCTAATGGCATGATTTCACAAGTATTGTCCATGTCATCTCCAATGTGAAACCACCTACTGCACCAATCGCACATTAGGGATTTTGCTCGTTTTCCTACTTTTTTGTTGCACTTGCCGCACATATTGTTCACGTTATGATCCATCGCCATTTCAACAACAGATTAAACAACAGCAGTTTAAAATATTAATGCAAGTTAAGCCCTCATTAACTGGAGAGCAGAACGATCTTTTGTTACGTTACATAGTTCAATTACTTATTGTTCACAATTTACCGCATTAACAATCAAAACATGTGCATGGGCGCCGCCATCTTCAAGTGTGCATCCGCTACTTCATCACTCTCCTCATATTTCCATATTTTAGTCACAGGTTCCTCATCATCTTCTCGATGGATCTGGCGATACTTTTTAATGGTTCAACGATGGGTTTAAACAATTTTTGAAAATCTACTCCTTCAGACTGATTCTTTTTTGTCGTCAAACTTTTTTTTATCAGTTTATTTCCAACATCAACACGTGTACATTTATTTCCCCCTTTTATCCCACATTAGTAACCAAGGTTCCTCTTTTTTTCATACATTCAAGGGGTAGTTTTCATAAGTAGTTTCAACTCGTCTTGCACGACCCCCCCCTCCCCCCCAAATACAACCGTTCATTTTAGCGATGCATTAACTGTTAGCACACTGAATTGCCTACTACCTGCTCGAAAGGCTGAACTGATATTCCAGAATAAAGGCAGATTGAAATTCACATGTCGAGTAAATTGTTGGCAACTCTCAGCTACTACGTGTCGTTGGCACTACAATACATCGCCGCTATTCATTTCATTTTTCCTAAGAGGCAAATATGAGACTAATGAACTGTAAATTATGAAATTAAAGAGTCCCGATTCAAATAAAAAGGGTGTCTTAAAACGAGAAATTCTTCGGTGTAATTCTGGTGGATGGACTCAAGGACGGAATTTTTCCGCGATGATAATTTTCCTTTTCCGGGACGCGATCCGCGATGGACAAAATGCAAAATTACAGGATAAAATCGGCTAATTCCACGAGTGGGTGCAGCAGCAAATTAGCTAGAAGACGGCAGTGAAGGCGAAAACTGGAATTATAAGATACGAAAACACTAGAACGCTCCTGCCAGCGTTCCTATCAAGTATATCCGAACAGGCGTTTTAAAAAAGATTTGTAAATCTCAATTTTTATTATCATTTACTGCTGAAAAATCTGAACTATAACTCAAATTAAGCAGAATTTCACGAAATGCGACATTTCCACGGCAAACCTCAAATTCCACGAAATTCCACGATACAAAATGGAACCTAGACTCTGTAACCGACATTTTACTCTTAGACAGAATGTGTTATTGATTTTTTTTGGAAAGATGATAATTGTCCACGATCGTGGAATCGTGTAAAAACTCCGTCCTTGTGGATGGTTTGTCCTGCCCGAGAATTTCTCGTGTCCAGCGTGCAAAGGGTTAATGTTCCCTTTACAATCTACACTTGGTCAGTGTTCGTTCACCTTGTCTTGAAAGAAAGTGTAGGAAGCACGGAAACGTGAGTGAGAAACTTGCTGAGAACGTCCAAACATAAGCTTGGAACTTACATAAACTTTTTTCTTATTGTTGTAGGTACCCATAACGATTTACATTTGTTTACTGCATGTTCTACGATACATTTAACAATTGGTCCGTGGGTTGGTACAACCAATAGCGTGTTCTCCTGTGGTGGTAATGCGTAATTCTCCTATAAAAATGTCTCTTAAAATACCACTGTTATTCGCGTTTGTTGGGTTTTTCTGTATTTACACATGCTGCCAAAATCCCATGGTGGTTCTCAGATAAACGAAGTTTCAACGAATAGTTTTAATAAAATGTATATTTTCATACAATACTGTACAATGACACTAGTCAGTATATTGAACATCTCACATTTTGTACAAGTGAAGGGAAGAGGTTTTCTATAGTTTTTATTTGTAATTAGGACTGCTTATCTACACCATTTTTCCACGCTTTTCACCGGGACGTAATTCATGTTTATCATCGTTTGTTTCTTGAAGAACACGGCGTAAAAGCTGCTTTATACTTTCAACAGTATCATCATTTTCTGCCACTGAAACTTTTTTCCCTGAAAAGAAAAAAGAAAACATCTTTTACAACCAACCATTACATTTAAAAAGAAGATAGCTGAATTTAAAATTGTTACTTTTACTAGTTGTAAGCGTAACTTTGACTAGCATTAATACATTTTGGAAGAGTTGGCCTTCATAGTAAATCTACACATTCTGCACAGACTAAACTGATGTTTACTCTACCCTGACTCAGTTTTAGCACTTAGCATAAACAGATATTGGTTTAATATCAATAATGCCATTTCTTTCACAACTAGTAAAACATGACCATTGACAGATTTAAATTTTACATCAATAATTTTGAACCCATGGCACATAATTTGATCTGCACGAAGCGAGAGAATTTAATAAGTTTCGTCCTAACATCACTTACTTTACACTACAGAATTAATATCAACCAAAAATGGCTCTCTTTATCTTGCTGAGAATGCTTTTGTCTCCATCTTGGTTTTCTTTGCCAGCATAAAAGTCCTCTTTTCCTACACACAAAAAGAAAAAAACCCAATTTAACTACGTACCACAAAACGTGGAATTAAGCTTAAAGTATTAAGTTACGATTTCCATCCAAGTGATCACAAAAGCTTCCTCAGCAGTTTTTTTGTGTGTCCATTATTAACCACAGACCATTCCTATTTTTGCCATTTTTTTTTTTTTAAAAGGACTTGGAAGTTAGCTTTACCTACCAATCTTTTGAAGTAAATTCAAGCCCATACGATTCAGTAACCTCATTAGATTAGATCGCATGGGTTTGTGGTCATGGTGTTACATGGTGAGAGTATTAGGCTTAATTACCTGAAATAAGCCTAACAAGCGAGCTATTTCAGCAAATGTAAAGGGGAACCTGGCAAAGTTCCTGAAAGACTTATTAGTCAGGGGGGGGGGGGGGGGTACAGAGAGGTACTAGCCAGTTCTCAGGCTATGTGACAATGCTTGCTATTTTTCTAGCAATTCCCGGATTTCACTCAAAATTAAGCCAGTTCAGTTACCGCTTCGTTGATCAAAGTTATAAACCCCCAACATATTTAGTTATAAAGGTGTACAGTATTGACTCGCCAGTAATGACTACAGAACACAATACATATTTATCAGTCGAAAATTTGTTTTGTACCATCTGTAGTGTTGACAATTCCATTAATCGTTCCCGGAGTATCCACTTCCATTTCAGCGTACATTGCCAGCAAAGCCTGTTGCTTCTGGGAGAGTTTCCTGCAACAATAGAACAGTTGGAATGAATTCAATTGTTCTGAGGTGGTTGAATTTCATAATAGGTCACCCACCTCAAAATAAACCAAGTTTTAGTACTGTAAATAAATTATGGCTCCCTGCTGCTTAACATCATAAGATACTTGACCTTGTAAGTATCCACTATGCAGAGACTATTGAATTCAAATCCAATTTGCATCTTGGTATACTTTCCATAGCGGGTAACCCAAACACAAAATGGAAATGAATACAATTAAAATATCTTTCTACAAAATGATTGTACAATTGTAATATTTTCCCGAGGCTGAAACGATTGTTGTTTGCTCAGTGTCACATGGTTAAGTAGAAAAAAAAAAGAATGAACTGTGTAAATTTTCGACAAATCATCATTTGTCATGGACACACAAATTCAAAAGCCATTTGTGGCAGTGTCTCTTCCAGTTGGTGTTGTAGCAGATTGCTGCAAGTTTGTTGTCATATTTTTATGCCGTTCAATAGTGGCAGTGGCGCGTTTCCAGTCTGTTAGAACCTGAAGCAGGCAGAGAAGTGGTGGCAGATCCGATGGGGTTGTTGGCGAGAGTCAGATCAGAATTAGTTGTGTTCGTGCAATTTCATATTTATATTATTAATGTCTACTGTTTTTTTTTTTTTAACAATAACTGGATGCAGACCATGGTCCAGGTGAATGTCAGCATGAAGGTGGTCGAAGGAAACCAAGGTGCTTACAGGTTCAGTGGGGAATGGTAAAAACAACAAAAACTGCTAGATAGGCAAGTTGGATATTCTTATGGTCCACTGGTGAAGAGGCGTCAGGAGGCAGGGGCCAGGCTATCGTCGGAGGGGCGTCAGACCAGGAAGGAGGCACTGTCCAGGTGCCGGGATGCAGGCAAGGTGACATGAGCTGCACTGGACTAGTTGGCAGGGTTGATAGATCAGGAATTCGGAAGATGCACAAAAGGCAGACTACTACTTGTAGTGGAGGGATGATACGGAGAAGATTTTTGTTTTGAAATGACAAGACGAGGGTGAACACAGGGTCGATGTCAATAGGTTAGTAGACCGAAAGCAAGAATCTAATGGGGTAATATTAATTCGACACACAAAAGAGGACAGGATGAGTGTGCAACTCCACCGTTGAAACGTCGCAAGGAGATCCAGAGTGACGTCCAGTAGTGACAGTGTTTAAGCACATCCTGGATTGCGGTTGCAGCTGTTGTGTCCATGTAGAGTTAGTAGTTTAATCATTTAGAGACAAGATATACATGAAGAACTTTATGCAGAAACATAACGGTCGCAGAAAAGCGAAGTACAAAGCCAATCCCCATAGGGGCGGAAAGCAAAACGATGCGACGGACGCGAGGCAGTGGAATCAAGGTAGGAGGTACGAACGTCAAAAATCAGTGTGAGTCACGGGAGTGGAAGAGGTATCTTTAGGAATAATCCAAACAAAGTGGCGGACTAACAAAGGCCAGAACCCACGGCAATGAAAAGGCCCCAATGGAACGAGTCTGGTCGCAGCGGGAGGTGAAACTTGATGCGGCGTTGTTGTAAAAATAGGCGAGGCCCGGGTACTTCAATACCATCACTGATCAAACTCAAGAAGAAACTGTGAAGCAGGATTTCAATGCCAAAGGCGGAATCCCAAATCAAGCCCTTTTGCAAAAGCGCGACAGCGTAGACAGGGTAGTTGTCTGGTGAACTGGTCCGAGCATTGAATGATGCCCAGGCAGATGGGGATAAATAACGCTGCATCGTCATATTGCCACACGGAATATGCACTGAAAGTATTAGGTTGGAGCAATAATGTCGCTGGAGCCCAGCCGGAGACGACGACATCTGCCGGAGAAGGAGAAACTTGTACTGTAGCTGCTGTTCCAGTGGACGCACGGTCGGGGAGGATAATGTCGTAGCTGGATTCTCGAGTGGGATGGGCAAAGTCAGAATGTGCATTCGTAGGAGAGGCAATGAGAGGAGACGAAGGAGACGCTGGAGCGACGTGACAAGGACCGTGGGGGAGGCACGGGGCCTGACAAAGGAGACCAGCCGCAACCGATAAACGGCCATAAAGAGCCAGCAGACGTTGCAGACAGAGCGCAGTGGTGAAGGCGCCAGGAGTACTTGGAACTACTAGGCAGGGATGCATCGATGTGCTTATATGCCGATTCCGATGTCCAATTGCGACGTTGAAAAAACATCGGCCGATAACCTATTCCGATAACTTGTGATCCAATGTTTAAGAAAGTAAAGTGAAACTAAGTTACATTTTTCACTGACTCAAAAATAATTAAGAAGATTCCAGATTTAAAATAAAAATTTTCTGTAGGCCTAAAATTTAGCACCCAGATGTTAGTTGTAAGTACATCTGTCACAAAATGATTTATAAATTTGTGGATTTCCAATGTTTTAACATCTGCTACCTAAATCCGATCCCGATGCTCCGATGGCCGATGTAGCCTCAAAAGGCAGATTTCTGATGTCAATATCGGTGCATCTCTACTACTAGGCAAAGGTGAGAGCCGTCTGACCCTCAAGTTGGCAAGAATGAGTTTCACCTGTTGTGCGTGTACGCGCTGCTGGAGACAAGAAGTTTCGTTAGCCAGAGTGACATTAGCTGTGTGGATAATCTCTGATCGGGTGAAAAGATCACGAATCGCCGCAAAGACAGGAGCAAAACTCCAGCCAAAGGGCGCTAGTTTTCGCTGTGACAGATGAAGTTCATGACAGATGGCTCGTTGTAAGGCCGAAGTGGACGATAGGAGCGAAGGAGATTGGAGAAGGGCACGGCACACTGCAAGTGTCCTGGGTTGGAAGGATAGGAAGTGTGTAGCTGGTGCAGGAACAGAACATTGTACGGAAGTGACCGACGACGTAGTGACGACAGAAGGGTGCGGCAAAGCTGCAGGGACGGTGACTGGGTTGGCTGAAGGAGCTATGTGGAGCAAAGCTGGTGAAGGCACCGCAAGGGCCGCCGAAAGACCAGGGCAATTCTTTGTAAGTAGACCCTTCGTTCTCTTGAGCCGCTGACGGGAAGGTGCCATTTGGGAAGGTGGGGGAGCCTAAGGGGACAAAGGCTGTGGCGATGGATGAGACAAAGTGGGCAGTCACTAAGCGCAATGTTTCGATCGCCTTGGAGATGAAGTTGAGTCCTTTTGAAGAGAAGAACTGGCTATGAGAAGGTTCCTGGCCGTTTTACGGGCTTCTTTTTCAGAGCGAAGCCTGGATTTCCTTTGTCTTTCCTGAATTAGGGCCCAAGTTGGCCCGTCAATAGTTTTGCAAATTGCAGAAGTTAATCTTTTCCTGAGATTTTTACCATAATGGTGAAAATGAAAGCGAGTAAGGCAATGGGCCCTGACGGCTACTCATCTTTCTTCTATAAAGAAGTAGCCGCAGAAATTGCGCCAGCCCTTACGATCATTTTTAGTTTCCTTCATTACACGCCAAATACCTAAAACTTGTTTAAAAATGTCACATCGCTTAGTTTGAAAATTCGAGTCCACGACCTAAAACTGGGTCTGAGGCAAACATTATACCCATTTTTAAAAACGGAAATGCAACCCTCCCTACTAATTATAGACCAATTGCCTTAACATCCGTTGTTAGTAAAATTATGGAATCTATCGTAAGAAACCACGTTCTACAACACTGCCAAAACCATGATGGTTTCAGCCGCAAAGGTCGACCACAATGCAACTCCTGTCGACATTAGACAGGTGGACCTCGGCGGTTGATCTGGGTGTGTTATCTGAAGTGATCTATTTTGATTTTCGGAGAGCCTTTGACTCTGTAGTGCATTCTAAGTTAATCTCTAAACTTACCCACCTTGGTATTAACGGCAAAATGCTGGAATGGATTAGGGCATTCCTCTGTAATCGTAAACAGAGGGTTAAAGTCAATTCTACCTACTCAGATTGGCTGCCAACCACAAGTGGTGTACTACAGGGCTCGGTGCTAGGCCCCCTTCTTTTCATTCTGTTTGTTGGTGACTTACTACAACACAACACAAACTTTGGAACTTTGAACTTTAAATTTGCAGATGATCTGAGGGCTGGAATGTAATCATCGGGCAAACATCATTGCTGTTGTCAACAATGTCGCACAGTGGTCCAAGGAATGGCAACTGCCTCTTTCGTTGCCCAAATGTCATTCGATGGTTATCGGAGCCCATATTGGGTCGCCAAACTATTTTATTGACGGATTCAAGATCGCACTCAGTTAATGATTTGGGTGTCCTGTTTTAATTCCAATCCTAAGTTCTCAGTGAATTGCTCTAAAATTACTTCAGATGCCTTCCGACGTTTATTTATCGACAACAGGTACTTTGGCAAAACTAACACCAATACAAAAGTGTGGGCATTTAAAGTCTATGTGAGACCACTATTGGAGTATGCCAGCCCCGTTTGGTCACCGCACCAATTAAAGGACATCGACTTGCTGGAATCAGTGCAGCGTACTTTCACTCGTTCCATACCTGAGCTGCGTTCATTATCGGCTGGTGACGAGCTTCGTGGAACAGGACTGGAGCCACTCGAATTGCGCAGACTCAGATATGACCTTACACTAACCTTTCAAATTGTTAAAGACCAACTTTGATTTTTTTACCATTTTTTTCATTATCTCTAACCACCCATACTCATGGGCATCATCTGAAATTGCAAAAGCAATCTTCCAGGATCGATTGTAGGAGGTTCTTCTTTACTAATAGGGTTGTTAACTGCTGGAATTCCTTACCGAATATTGTCATCTCTTTGATGACAGTGTCATGCTTTAAACAAACGATCCGTAAAATTGACCTTGCAAAATTTTTACGACGCACCTACCGAAACGATTATCATTGGGACGGTGTAAGTGGGCAATCCCTTCCATTACCACACCCATTAGCGGGTGAAATTGCTATTATCATTATTATAAGGATTATTCAAATAATGGCAGGATTGGTGGGCATGACATACCAAGTGTGGATCCAATCTATGCTGTCCAGACACCATAGTTGCACAAGTCCACCGATCCAGAATTTCAACAGAAGAGACATGCTGCAGTTTGGGAGGCTCTGTAGGGGTAACCATGATGCAAGGAAAGCCAAGGTAGTAAGATATGATGAACAGAACAAGGCAGTAAGGTGTTTTCCACCAAAACATAGGGACAGGAATCATGGGTTAAGCGTCGCTGCAAGTGATATCTGGTAGAAGTAGACGAAGCAAAGGAGCTACGCGGAAATGAGTGCTATGTCGATTCTGTGAATGTGTAGTTATAATCAATATTGTATTTTTCCACGACGATATAAAGAGAAAAGTAATACCGAAGGTGGATTGACAAAGAGATCCAGAAACAGCACTGTTGTAGCTCGAAGAAAGGTAACGACGGAAGGGTCCAGCAGGACCGAAAGTGTATGATCTGAAGGCTCTAATTGGAGGGAAAATGCAGGAGGAACCCGCGTCGCAGAGGCAGAGTTGGAGTGCTATCGATAGGTGTCGAAGGACGAATGTTGCTGTTTGTAGAAAGATTGGGGAAGACGTCCACGTTCCGTCGAAGCTAGAAGAAAGATGAAGTCCGGTCCACCTTCGGTGCTTTTAAAGGAGTGCGTCACGCATGCGCACTGAGGCTACCGAGCTGGCAGGCATAGGCCTATCATCTTCTCTACGAGAATTCGAATTTGGGAAAGAATACTATAAAATGACAGGTAATGTATTTTCGTCGGCATCTAGAAACAGCTGATCCAGAAAATGCAACAGCAGTTCACCATGCAGACACTGAACAATAGACTGGAAACAAACAACTTACTTTTTAAAGAACAAAATCTTACCAGAAGATTAATTCTGGAATTTGCAACCAATGAACGCCGTAAAAGTCTCACACTAAACCAAATTTCGGGAGCCTTGTGTTCTGTCCTGGTCATCATTCCTCAAAATCTCCTGTGGCCAGAGGAGCCAAATCCACTAAGAAAAAAAATAAATGCAGCCATCCGCTACAGCACCAACTGAAAGTGAAGTCGCCACAACTAGCTTCCGAATTTGTGGGAACACTACAAACGATGGTTTGTTGAAAGTTTACTAGGTTCATTCTTATCTACTTACCATGTGACAATAAACAAACAAAAATCACTTGTTTACAGATACTTTACTGTTTCTTTACCATAAAAAAAGGTAGAGATACATGTGAAACACAGTCCTAAATTACAGGTATATATTAACTGTAAACAACTAAAAACATCGTAAGTTGAGGATACATCCCAATGCCGCCGAAATCTTGGCAAATTGTGGAAAATGGAAGGTGCAGGGATAAAACAAAAAAACAACTGTAGGGGGATGCACTGATTGAGTGAGTAAACCCAGCTTCATTGCGTAGATTAACATTAAAGTCGGGAACAGCAACTGAAGGACAATGCTGAGTAAGTGAGCGAAGTGAACAAAAATCAGCATCTGTTAGCCAGTGTGCGCATAAATGGGATTGAAGAAACTTAAAGGTACATTCCCACCCGGTTGGCTTTCCTGTACAGTTCAGTTTTGCAACATTTAGTTCAGATGTATGTAATGGTGTAAAGGCATTCACTTTCCTATTGTTCCCCTTGTGAGAAACGGGATAGCTACATTCACTCTAACCTATGTTAATGTCGCAAAAGCTATTTCAAGCGTGATGCTGGAAATTAGTGAGAAGGTATGTCCTTGTAAGATGTGAAGCATTGACATGCAACAAACCAAATCGTGTCAATTTGGCTGGTGTAACAGTTTATTGGTCAATGGCACATGCAAAAATTATCAATGAGAAAATTTATAGACATAAAATAAAAAAAAGGAAGAGATGAAGATAAGCTGGTATGACCTTTTGTACGTTCACAGTCCTATGACAGTTGTGATATCCATCCACCCCAACTAAAATCAGTTAAGAGAAGCTGCCAAATTTCCAAAAAGGGTTGGACTTTGAAGGTAGTGATATCATTCAACCAGGGAAAGGTTGCCAAGGCCAATTCTATTAGCCAAGTTAATGGCACTGAATTATACTTTGGACCTTAAATGAATACTTGAAGATCGCTACCGAAAGTAACAATATGGGAAGTGTAAAGAATGAGGCTAAGGACAACGGCATTGCAGTCCATTGCAGAGACACCAACCTTGAAAACGCGTGGAATAAAGCAGAGACACTTATTAAGTCGAATTCTAAGTGGATCAACCACCTAAGACGCCTTGAGTCTGTGGCAATAAAAACTGTATGAACGTAAACAAGTGACCATCATGAATTTACAAGGCCCTTCGAGTCTAAATGTAACGTTTCTAGTAGGGAAAGAACTTGAAAATAAACTAGACACCAAGTGGAAACTCTGAAGCAATGATCGGCCTCAACAATGGACTTGCCTGAATGAAGTGGAACGGTCTTACAAAAACAGGAGGTAATGCACGGCGGCGGCGGTAACAAATTTGAACAGCAAAACAACAGACCGTAGAATAAGATGTAAACATTAGAAAAACGTAAATTTTTCCAGGGTCAAAATTGGTTTCTATCGTCTTATAGAAAATTTGTACTACCTGTAAATTTAGTTGCATTTAGTCCCTGGGTGCTCTTTAATGTTGAGGTTTTTTGCTCTCTAGATACGACCAGTGCGTAACCCTACTGTCCATGCATCATGCGCAACACTCCTAAAAAAGCAGACGGCCCGGCCAGATGGCCATCTATTTTCCTCTCAATACGTCAACCATGATGGTGGCTCAAGAGGGGAGGTAGAGTGGGTATTTACAGGTAGTATAAATTTTAGATAAAACGATAGAAACCAATTTTGACCACGGAAAAATTTAGGTTTCTATTCATCAGTAAGAAAATTTCTACTACCTGTAAATTTAGTTGCATTTACAGTTGACCTCGTCAGTCTAGGTGGCCGGCACCATCATGACGAGTTACCCCGGGTTGCGGATTGGTTCCCCCAAAAAGTTTAACAAACTTCGCACTTTATTGATTTAATTAAACAGAAACAGGCTTTTGGATTTCTTTCGTAAGATGTGGTGGTCCTGAAAAGGGCGTTTGTTTAGAGGTGAGGTCTTGCTTCCGTCTTCGGCCGAAGAAATCTTGCTTCCGTCTTCTGGAGGTCTTTGTTTCTGTATCAAGTGCTTAAGGGGGGGGGGGGGGGGCGGATGACACATCTGGCTGTCACGATGGAACCCAGACGCTGTAGACCATCTTCCTGTCTTGTCATGTCCCTGATGTAGTGACTTGTGAAGACAGTTTGGCTTTTCCATGATGCAGCTTGGAGGATTTCGGCAATGGAGACCTGATTGTGAAACGCCCATGAGGTTGAAAGTGCCCCGAGTTCGTGTGCTGTGACCTTGATGTTCTCGTCTTTGGAGCTGATGTTTTGGTCGTCGTAAGCCCTGTGAATGACCTTCTTGATCCAGATTGCTATCACAGCAGGTGAGGTGACGTTGGTGCCCTTAGTTAAGGGAAGAAAGAGTTGTAGCCGGCCTCGTCTGGATTCAGGGTCAGCCGTTCGCTTGACGTAGTAACGTAGAGAGCGTACCGGCATAATGTTCTTTCCAGTTCATCGCCAATAACGTTTGTGAGCGTTGAAATAATAATTGGCTTCGATGGCTCAGAGGGTTTCTGTGTCTTCAGGAGATCAGGGGAAAGAGGCCTTGGGTTTGTTCGATCTTCGTGAGGATTGTTGGCAGAAGTTTGAATGGAGGGAATAGGTAAGCGTATAGGGTTTTCCAGGGGTAGGTCACTGCATCCACGGCGCATGCTAGGTCGTCCGCGACTGGGCTGATGAATTGGGCAAGTTTGGCATTGTGGCTCGTGGCAAATAGGTCGATCATTGGCTTGCCCCAGATGCTGATGAGATAGGTCGATCATTGGCATGCCCCAGATGCTGAAGCGATATTCGCAGATTAATGTCTTGAGGGCCCATTTCCCTGAGGGTGGTTTGTTGCAAGAGAGGGCATCTGCTATCACGTTCCGCTTGCCTGGAATGTGGAGAGGTTGGAGAGTCGTGTTGATTTCTTAGCAAGGCTTGAAGATGTCTGAGGTGAGGTGATGTGATGCAGAGGGCGAGGGCGAGGGCGAGGGCGGGTTCCACCTTCTCTCCGGATGTAAGCCACGGCCGTAGTGTTGTCGGCTTGGACTATTTTGTTTGCTACAAGGTGCCGAAAGTGATGGAGGGCGTTGAAGATTGCCTTCATTTCCAAGAAGTTGATGTGGTCAGATGTGCCGGGAGGCTAGGTTCCAGAAGTTTCTTGGTTTTGGATACGAGCTCCCCATCCCATCAGGGACGCATCCATCAGGAGGAGGAGGTACGGAGATGGTTCGTGTAGAGGGACCGATTTGGCTAGGTTGGTTTTGTCCATCCACCAATGCAGGCATTCCCATGGGAAATTCAAGTCAGAAGGCTTGGTAGCTTTGGATGTTGGATGGTGAGAGCCCCAAGTTTCGATGCGAAAGTGGTGGAAGGGGCGAGTCATCCATCTGCCGTAGGGTAAGAGGTTGGCCATTGACTCCAGCTTCCCTATGAGTGAATTTCGAGACGTGAGGGAATGGTTGGGAGTTTTGGAGAAGGATTCGCCGTGAGATAAGAGATAGGTCTTTCGTTTGGATTATGGTGTCACGGTTCCATTTTCTAGGTTGAATTCTACTCTGATGAAGGTGAAAATCCGAGCGGGGACGAGTCTCGGTTTTTTCCAGTTGATGCCGAACCCCAGGCTGTGAAGGAGGTTGATGGTGAATTTTTTGTTATGGATTAGCTGTTGATGGTCTTTGTTGTTGTACAGCCTGTCGTAGAGGAGCATTTGCGGTGACTTGATGGCGATGGAGATGACTGAGGACGGGTTTCAACATCAGGGTGAAAATTCGGGGTGCAGGATTTAGCCCAAAAGGAAGGGTTTGGAATTCGTATAGTTTGTCTAGGTACATGAAACGAAAGTAGTGGAGAAAGGCTGAGTATAACGCAACATGAAGATAAGCATCTTCTAGATCGATGGAAATAGTCCATTCCTCGGGTTTGAGTGAGAGTCGAATAGAATCCAAGGACTCCATTTTGAAGTGATCGTTGTGCATGAATTGGTCGAGTGGCTTAAGATTAAAAATTATTCTTTCGCCGCCGGACTTCTTTGGTCTGAGGAAAATGAAGCTGTAGAAGCCAGGCTTGGAATGATCCGGGCAGGGGCGGATGGCGTTCCTTTTGAAGAGCTCGGTTACTTCCGACGTTAGAGCTGGGGAAGGTCTGGTTGCAAACTCACATGGAGGTGTTGATCGGAGGGGGGGTTTGTCACAAAAGAGGGCTGAAAGCCAAGGGAGATTATGGAGAGGATCGTTTTTTCGGATGTGATCCGTTTTCAACCCGGTTGAAAAAATTGACCGGCCCGATGTGAGTGTAGTCATTGGCGGTGATTAAGAAGTGCAGGTGTTTGATGTTTCGTTTGCTTGACTCCAGGGCTAATCTTTCGCAGAGGGCATTGATTGCAGTGCCAAGGAATCAGCCTAGGATGTGGGACGTAGGCCTAAATGCAAAATCCTGTCGTTTTCTTTCAGGAAAGCTGTTGGGACATCAGCTCTTTTGGGGATGAAAAGTGCAGTTCCAAAATCCATTTTCGCTTCAGTGGCAAGAAATTCGGATTGATGGTAGGTCACATTGGCTTGGGTTAGCTGCGCCATCTCCTGATGAGTGGAAGAACCATGAATCCCGACAAGGATGAGGTGAGGGGGATCTTTGTCCAGTCCGAGGGTTTCACCCATCCCCAAAAGGGAGCCACCAGTGCGAAGCAGTGTTGTAAGCAGGGTTGTTGATTGGCCGATCCTTGCTCTTTCTCTGTGTTCCTTTCACGAAGGCCGAAGCCGAATCCTGTTGAAAGGCCTCTGTTTTTGTTCGAGGTGGTGGTTGGTCCAGGTTTGTCTGGGACGATAGCTTCAACAGCTTTCAAGAGGTCAAAAATTGGGATTGCTGTTGAGTCGGTGTCGTCTTGCAGGGAGTCTTTGTAAAGGTCAAGCGGCTGCCTTACGAAGTTTACTTGGTGTGGAATGCGAGTCGTGCTCCGAGGGCGGATGTCAAGTACAGGCCGTCATCAGGTGAATAATGTTGCTGTGAAGGCGTTATAAATCCAACAATGACGTGGTGAAACAACGTTTCTTTGTCGGTGGTGACTTCGGTTTTGAGGCTTGTTTTCTTTTCTGGGAGTCGTTATCGGACGATGCAACCCAATCTCGGACGTATGATGTGTCGTGTGTTGAGGGAGGAGGGACGGGGTTGGCCGGCTTGTCTTTGTAAGGGAAGTCTTTAATTGAACGGTCCATTAGGCAATGAACTTCGTGAGGAGGCGATGTAGGGATGCAGAAGACGAACGATCCATTGGGCGACTAGTAGCGTCCGTGTCTGGTGCGGGGGACGATGAATTGGACGAAAGCCGGCGTTGATCACATGGGATGGGTCAGGCAGTGGAATGATCAAGGGCAGCCGAGGTCGATGGTTGGGTGGGAGAAGGCAGAACGACGATGCTTGGATCTTCCGGTGAAGGACCTGCAGGTGGAGTAATTGCGGCCATTTTGGATGATAGACTTTGAACGAAAGTTTTCCAGGGCGACAGGCTTTCAACTAAAGATCTTGGGAGAGAGGCTTTCGATGAGGAGTGGGAAATTCCGGCAAGCGGTGTTTACCGTGGCGTGAGTAGGACATTGCAATTCAAAGTTCACACTTCACCACTAACAAATGAACAATTATAAACTATGTCCACTTGAATTTTCAGTGGAATAATGCAGCGTCCACCTTCTTCAGAAGTCCAGGCAAAAAACGAAGTACTAAACGAGGTTCACATTGCTTCAGGCTGTGTTATTAGAATTTGAACTAGCCGCATTTTCCGTTGGACCACTCCGTTGGATGAGTTTCAGGGCGAGAGTCTTTCGATGAAAGTTTCAGCAAGGCGACAGGCTTTCGACGAGACCTTCAGGGTGAGAGGCTTTCGACGAAAGAACTTCTGGGTGAAGGCACTTCAACCGGGCGTGTAGATCTAGAGGCGAAAGATGGTGGAGAGTCTTCGGAGGGACCGTCTACGACGAGAGCCTGAGGAAAAGAGATGGCCATCTGCTTTTATAGGAGGGTTGCGCATTGGTCGTATCTAAAGAGCGAAAAACCTCAAGACATTATAGAGCACTCGGGGACTGAATTCAACTAAACTTACAAGTAGTAGAAATTTTCGTGCCGACGACTCAAAACAACCATCAAAAGGCAGCAATCGAAAATTTGCAATATTACGGACAATCTACAATGTGAAAACGGGCGAATACAGCTCGGAAATTTGTCCGGTGAATTAAATGGTTCGTTTCACCTTACACAAAGTGATTGTATTTTTCGTGTAAGTAACACTGTTCTAGTTTTCATTTAACTACTAAGGACTGCATTGGTGGGAACCAACAGATGGGCATGGGCTTTGCATTCCAGTGCGGAGACCGGGGGCAGGAACGGTGTGGCAGGGGTGTGTGGCGGAAGTATGTGTGGAATATGGAGCCCGATACAAGCATTAGCTTCTGCTTTTTATCTTGCTGAAGCCTGTCCGGTTTTGAGCATGTTAAATTACCACCACGAGGGCAAACAAGGGCAAAACAGTCTGTCTATAGAGATCTCTATGGGTAAGAGCAGTTTGATTTAAGTGATCGACTGCCATTAATGTGCCTAGATGTGGGTGTCTAACATTCAGTTAAATGGAGGGAGCCTCATACAAACAGCAGTTTCTACTTTTTAGCTTGCTGAAGCCAGCCTGGTTTTGAGCTTGTTAAAACTGAAGTTTATCTCCTAGATTCCCAACTGATGCAACAAGTGGAGAGTGACTTGAAGGCCAGCAAGGAGCTGTGACTGAGACGTGTTCAGGCAAGGTGTGTAGATGTGCCAGTGCCAGTTAACAGCAAATGGGCCAGCAGTGACAGCATCAGTCCCGGCGTTCATAATTCCGGCACAGATACTGCCATGGTGAATGCTACTTTATTGATTAACATAAAATCCTGGCAGTGAGAGGACTGGGGAAGTCACTAGCCAATAGAGCCTTAAGGGATGAAAAGACCTAAGTAACCCTTGAAAGTACTCAGTAGTTTAAGAGCAGTACGTAACAGAAAAACAGGAAAGCAGTCGAGGAATCCCCAAACGTCTGGGATGGAAGGCTCAAATTATGGCAACCTCACGTTTTAGCATGGTATGAAGATGAGCTGAGGCGATGTCACGTATGGCTCAGAATAACTGGGCATGCTTCTTGTGGAGCAACGATGAGTGCAGCCTGATGTTGCACATGACTGGATATTCCTCAAAATCTTGCAATGTCGAATGACAATCTGGACTTGCTGTGGAGTTCAACAACCGTTTTCTATACTTGCCATCACAGCTCAAAAAAAAAGGAAAGAGGGAAGATGTGTCTGTGCAACGTTTGACCAGATCTATTTATTTTGCAACCATCAGTACGTATGCATATTCCTAGTCTTTAGGACGTTAATAACCACATAAGGAATTAAAAGAGGATGGCAGAACCGTTAAGTTCCTTAATGTTAATAAAGATATCATTTTCTCACTTTATTCTTAAAAGTGATCATAACCTACAGTTGTTTCAGATGTTATTTTTATTTTTTTTTATTTCGTCCTTCTTTCACCGATTTTCTGCAGGTTGGTTCAGATTACACTTTCCTGCTCCGCACGGGCTGTTTACTTCATACAAGGGTACAACTGCTGCCATGCACGGTGTCATGTGGCCAAACTGAACACATGGGATCACTCGCACTCTGCTGTTTGCACCCCTCCATCTATAAGCTTCATGGTTAAACATGAAAAAAAAATTGTACATGTATGTATAGGACGCTTGTGAAGAACGCAAACTGAAGATTTGATGAGACTGTGTCCTCAACCGGTATAGAAACTCTGGAACGTAAGCCAGAGTCACCATCCTAAAATAAGAAACCATACGGAAACTGCTCATGATTTTTGAGCTAAACGGTAAAGTTGCAAAGTCTTATTAAATACCCCAAAATTTCTCGGAAAGCAATTGCCGCAAAAAAGGAAAATGATGGATTGACTGAACTGTTATGTGTACTTCCAAGATGGTAACTGGCCGATAAATCAACAGTAAGCCATTTCCGATAAGATGATTGTTTTGCCCTGTGCAAATAAATATTCAAGTAGGGAAAACACAATAATTTATAGTTAAAATATTTTACACAATCAACTGCTGCTCATTAAAAAATTTCTTAGTTTTTATTCACAGTATGTTTAATTACCTTTCTTTCTTAAACTAACAAGATATTGCACTTGTGACGCAAGTACTTACTGAGGAGCTTTTATCTTTATGTGCACGTAATGGTCGCCATAGCCATAACTGTTCACTCTTCTGACTCCCTTTCCAGAAAGTCTAATCCGCGTGTGTGACGACGTCCCCTTTGGAATCTACAAAGTTTAAAAAGAATTAAATGTGAGGTAATTCATACTCTTTGTTTTGCATTGGTGAGCTTCTGAATATGTAACTGTTTAGTTCAAGTTTAATGCTCTTGCACAAGATTAATTTATTGAGGATACATAGTAGTTGTCCATGAAATTGCAGATACACAAAATATCTTTAGTCAACTGTGTGCACACCTGGAAATGAACTAATTAACCACTGGTAAAGGGAGAAGAATGTTTCCTGCTTTTTTACAGATACTTTTTGAAAGCAATAATTCTAGTTTTATTTTTTAACAAAACTTCACGGCAGGTTAGTAATAATATGTGCTGCTAACGTAGCAATAATAATACCACAGGAGTGAGAGAAAGAAGTATGACTTGGCTCGTTAGTGGAAAATGATCGAAATATCTAGCAGAGGAAACAGGGAAACGTAATTGTTTACTCCCCCCCCCCCAGTTTTTTTTATGGTTGGTGGGCAGGCTGAAAAGAAAGTTGAGCCAGTCACACGGGTAAACAATATAGCTATTTTGGTGTTTGTTCATGTATTTATAGTGTTGGGACCCCCCCCCCCCCTCAAAAAAAGTATACTAGGCTGCTCCTATTGTGTCCCGACTGTTGGCACCTCTGAACTTTATCTATCTTATTTGAATTTGATAATATTTCTATGTCCACAAGATTTACGTTAACAAAATAACATATCTTTAAGCAATTAAATTAACTCAATTAGCATGATGTAGATACCTTATGTCTTACTAACCATATCTTTCCTTAGTTTACTCTATTGGTAGATCCATGCTTCCTACAGTGTAGTCGATTGTCAGAGCATCTCTATACATAACTAATAGCTTCAAACTTCGAAGTTCATAACACGTGTCAACAATGACCGGCCCGAAAAAGTGAAACAATTATAGAATTATTAGTCTAAATTAATTTAATTTCCTACTGCTTTTGAGACCTATATATATTGTGTTTTGTTACTTTGTACGGATGCAAAACATTTCGTTGGTTTACATGTTTTTATTTTTATATTGGGGTAAAGTTGTTTTTGAAGGTCAAAGCTTGTTAAGGCAAACTTTCTTCCTGATTAGTGGCCTGATCAAACATTTGATGTCACGCTTAGTTTTCAGGGCAATTTTACGCGTATTTGAGGGTCATAGGGATGTACCTAATATTCGGTATTCGGCTTATTTGGCCAAAAATTCAAGTATGTGGTATTCGGCCGAATATCTTTTTAGTATATATTATGCAATAGTGTTAACGTAAGAAAGTTTAGTTAAGCATTTAGTTTTTGGTTTACGAGGAGTTGACTTCAGACATTCCTAAAAGAAGGAAAAATGGTCAAATATGTTTGATTTACAGGTATTCGGCAGAGCATTCGGTTAAATATTCGGCCAAATAATTCGGTATTCAGCCGAATATGTAAATTGTTTGGTGCCGAATATTCGGCATTTCTTTAACTATTTGGTTGTATATTCGGTAAATTTTGTATTTGGTGCATCCCTAGAGGGTTATAAATTCAAGTAATAGCAAGTAAAATAGGGCTACCAAAAGTGCAGTTTAATTCTCTCATTTGGTGCTAACTCTTTGTAGGTGCCTTGGTTCAATGTACGTTTTTAATGATGTAGATTGTTTTTATTTTTTATCATTATTTTAGTGTGGGGAATAAATTGTGTGGCTTTTGACACTTATTTTAAGGGATTAGAAAAATCAGGGTTTGAAATGGGAAAGACTCTTGTTCTGATTAGACAATGAGCCACTTTAACGTATACCTCTATTTAAAGTTGAACAAAAAATAAACTTAGACCATCCGAGTGAACCACGAAAATCTGGCCCACACTACGGAATACCCAACACAATCCTTCATTCTTTCCCTACTAGTTGCTGGTTCCAGACACTGTAGAGCTGTTCTTTAAAACAAACGTGCTTCCCGACTAAGTTTGCTTCTTACCTTGGTTGGGTAAATGGTTACCATATACGTATATCACCATATAAAATACAACTTTTTTTTTTACATCAATTTCTTTTGAGTCTTAAGTCAGCCAAAGCAATTTAATGCTCATGTGGTTCAACTGGCTCAATTTTGAACCTTACAAGACATTTTAGAGACAAAGAAATATCTGGAAAAGGGTGGTGCCAACCGGGAGATTCGATCCGGGAAACCTCCGATCATTGTACGCGCTGAAAGATTGTCCAGAATAGCTCTCATAGCCACTGAAGGATTTTGCCAAGGTCCCCTTTCCAGGGGTTCCACTAGATCTGCAAATTTCCAGCAACCAGCCTGAGTTCTCTCATCGCTCAGCCATGATGACTTTAGCCATAAAATACCAACTGTAATACTAAATCGTACAACAACCGGATAATGGTAAAAGAAGGGACACGTCCAGTTTTCGCCACCGAGTACAAGGATAACCGAGCAAAAATGGCTGCCACCAAGTAGCCTGAACCAAGATCACTCTGGCTAACTAACAACCACCAAGGTATCAATTCAGAATTCAGAAACAGGTGGCGGCCGTTTTGGCCCCAATACCACTACTTTCTACAGCATAAAGTTGACGAGTTCCTTTCTCTTTCTCTTTATATAATTACACATTTTTGCCCCGGCATACTTTGACAATTGTGATAAGCAAGTTTCTTTAAGCCTGCAGTTCATGAAAATATTCGGCTGTTATCAGCGACATAAATACAGATTTCGGCTACTAATCAAATTAGAATTTAAATCGGCTGTACTTCAATAAACTCACCTGGATTGTGTTGTCTTCATACAATCCTTGAACACGAATAGAACCCCCTAATACAGCTTGAGAAATGCTAATTGAAGCATCAGTGTGGATATCAGCGCCATCTCTCCTAAAATAGTCACTTTTGCTTACACGGAACGTAATAAATATTTCTTTTTTTCCAACTGACATACGAACTGTTTGTCCATCTTCAACACCTGCACACAGAAAAAAAAAAGAAAAAATAAGGCCATGCAAAGTTAAAAAAATGGTTCTCGGGCACAGAAAGTTGAAAACTGATGAGGGATGAGGCTTTTTTGTTTTTTGCACATTCGGTTCTTGAGCACAAAGTTGAAGACTGACGAGAGATGAAGTTTTTAAAAATATTTTTTAACACATTTTATAGTAAAAAAAAAGTGCCGTTTTCATACTGAATTTTACAAAAATGCTCCGATTGCTTTAACACAGCATTTAAAAAACCATTTTTCGGAAATTTTTATTCGCAGCAGGCATAGATCGGATTTCAGAAACCCCCCAAAAAAATTTGATGCGGAGCTTTTTAGATGATGGGGCGGATTATGTAGCATTGGTACAACAGTAGTGATCAGACTAATGCTGACTTTGGAAAAGTCACTAATAAATGCCGCGTCAATTATTTTTATTTCTTGCAAAAAAATCGATGCGGGAGGGCCTGAGAACCATTTTTTTTTTTTTACTTTGCATGGCCTAAGCGCAGATTTTTCTAATCAGGAAACTGTTGTATTATTTTTCTTTCACGGAGATACAAATAATTAAAACAGATCTAAACACCAGTAATGGTATGGTAATATATGTTTTCAGAGCTCTTTCCCATGTACAGATACAGAAAAAGTCTTGGTTTAAAGTGTTCCCTTGCACTAAAATAGGTGTTGGCTTTCCTGTATAACATTTGGTCCATTTAGTCATAAGGATGCAACTACTGCAAATGTAAATTCTTCACGAGGTGATGGGAATAGTGAGCGGACTACTTCTTTTAATTGCCTAAAGATGCCAACAGAAACACCTTTTTATTACTCTCTGTACTACTGTAAATCATGTATTAAACACCCACTTGGAGCTAAAGTCCACCCCCCCCCCAATGCTTTTTACTTCAAAATCGTGAAATAATAAAGTTAGTCAACCCATTAAATCATAATTTTTACTCTGCAAAATTATCTAACAGCTTCATACATCTAACAAAATCAACTTTTTGTTGCCTAAAATCATAGTTTTTTCTGCGGCAAAATAAATTAAAAAGCTTCTACAGTTAACGATAATCAACTTTAAATAGGGCGGACAAAAGCTACAAAAGCTGGTACGTAGGTAAATTGTAAGAACACGGGGAGAAATTAACTTGATCGTGTACCTGCAGGAACTGGTACGGTAACAGTCTTCCGTTGGACAGTATTTCCTTTACCCTCGCATTCAAGACATGGATACTGAATGTGTTGCTTGGTTCCATAGCAATGTCTACATGTGCTTCTCATCACAAATGGCCCAGTACTAACAGTTTCCTGTAAAACAAGTTATTGTTACCAACAGGATACCTAACACCAAATAACAAGCATATTGATGGGTAGAAGCACTAGGGAACAGTAATAGATAAGTGCAAAATGGTATATAAATAATACAAAGGTGCATCAGAAATAAACCAACAACTAAGGCTGTACCGAACAAGTTTTTTTGGACCGGACCGGACCCAGACCGGACATGAAAAAAGTACTGGTGTACCGAACCGGACATACAAAAAAATACTGGTTGGGGAACCTGATAAATGCTTGTTTCCCTTAAGAATTTGTTCTGCTAACTTTATAAATAAATACGGTTTTTTTTCTCCTACGTGAAATGCAATAAAAAAGATAAAATATGTGTTTCAGTAACGAATTTCAAATTCGCTTTTTGGCAACAAATACTTTTTTCCCCTTTTTATTACGTTTAACCAGTAAAATAATGTAATTGGAATTTCTTTTGTTTTAACTTTCTAAATAAATAGCTTTTGATTTTAACTACTGAAAATGACTAGGCTAACTTTTTTTGTAACCTGTGTGCTGGGCCTACAACCAGCTATTCTGCACAAGTTAATAAAATAGGCAGATATTATCTTGTAATCCAAATGGTTTTATTAATCCAAGTATAGGCCTAGGCCTATTGCACATCAGTAGAATAAGGACTATGGTGACCACAAGCCCAAATCGGAGAGAAGATCTGCATTTTTCTTAACAAATGCGAGCCTTTCAACATTTTCTGGTTTTAATGAGGACCGCTGTGGCGAAACTATATTGCCAGTGCAACTAAATAGGCGCTCGCTGTCAGCGCTAGTTGGAGGAATACACAAGACTTGGCGGGCAACTGCTGCTAACTTTAGAAATTGCATAGAGTTTTTATGCCACCAGCTATAAATGTCTTCATTTTTATCACAATGTGCCAAGGTAAGGTAAGTCATTAGCTCACGACGTGGTCTGGACATGGCAGGAACATCTTCGACTTCAAAGTTCGACTGGCTGAACATCTCGTCCATAATGCTTGGCTCAGTTTCACCACCATTTTTAGCTGGTGCCTCAGCTGGAACAACGTCCTCCGTAACCTCCATCTGCCTGGAAACGAATTCTTTAGCCCTGTTGGTAGCCAAGTTACTGCTAAAAGCATTTTCCTTCAAACGAGGATCGAGCAATGTTCCACACAAGAACAGGTCATTGTTTTCTAAATCCCGAAACCTAGTTTCAAAGCCTCTTAATATTTCTTTTCGCACTGTGGTCACATCTACCAGTTCATTGTTACAAGGTTTTGCTAAGCGCTTCTTCAATGTACTGATTGCAGGTACTACAATTCCTATCGTTGCCGTTAGAGACATTTCCCTTACAGGATTCAAGAGCATTACCAGCTGCTCAATGTGCAGCCAATCGTCGTCATCCAAGTCAACTTCACAGGTGGTGTTTGGAAGGGTTGCCACCAAGGGTTGGCGCAATAATAGCAAACGTTTCAACATGTCATGGGTGGCATTCCAACGTGTGGCCGACTCTTGCACTAGCTTTAGCTGCTTTACATTTTGGCTACCTTGTTCAGCCTTGAGCATCTGGTAATTGGCTGATGAACGTTTGAAGTGGCCTACCATTTTACGACAGTTATTTAGTAAGCTTACTACGAACTCACTTGCCTCAAGTCCATCATTAACAGCCAACTGCATTGTATGATCTATACACCCTATAGACGGTAGCTTTCCAACATTAAAAGCAGACACCATATTTCTTCCGTTGTCTCTGACAAAAGTGACTATGTGGGCGTCTTCGATTTTCCACTCGCGCAGCATATTTCTCAACACACTTAAAATATGCGCTCCAGTGTGTCTTGTAGTTATCAGATGTGTGCCCAAAATTGCACATTGACGTTGAAAGGAGTCGTCTAAAAAATGCACAGTTAGACTCATGTAAGATTCAGTTGTTCTGGATGTCCAGCCATCTGCAGTAAATGCCAGCGATTTTGGTCTTTCTTTCACTTTATCAAGCACACTTCTGAGCAATTTTTTGTAATCTTCACACAGAGCTGGAAGTGCAACAGTTGAGAAATACTTCCTTGAAGGAATGTCATAATGAGGGTCAGCAGCTGCCAGAACACTTCTAAAGCCAACATCTTCAACAATACTAAATGGGCGGCAGTCAATGCAGATCATATAGATGATGCGTCTAGTTAACGGCATATGCCGAGCATGATTGAATGGGTAGAATCCTTGTTTCTGAAATGCTTTTGGCAGAAGTTGTTGGACTTTCTTTCCTTGAGCTGTAGTCTGAAATAAAGAAAAGTCGTTTAAGGAAACAGCAATTGTTAATTAAATTTTTACACTTTTGGTTAATAAAAAAAAGTGCACAAATTTGTCGTAATGACAGAAAAAAATAATGTTAGGGTTTGTGCAATGAAATATGTACTGTCTGTAAATTAATTTGTTTTATATCATTTTCTAAAATTAAAGAATTTCATGACATGCGAGAGGCCTAGTTGGATTAAGATCTGACGCGAAATCGTAGGGGGGGGGGGGGAGAAGGTTTACTAATACAAATAATGGGCTTTACGATACTCAAAACGGGAGGTGCATCAACTTACCGTATCTTTTTTTGACTTAGTCGCTTCTTCTAATCGTTTTGCTTGTACTGCATGTTTGTTCTCCAGGTGTCGTCGCAGTGGTGTGGTGCTGTAAGTCCTAGCCGATTCGCCTCCCCTATAAACCAACTTACTGCAAAACGTACATTTGGCTTTCCCACTGCCAACATCTTCGAAGACTGTCCATACATCTGACTTTTTTGACCGGGTTGATGGCCGCGAATCGTGTGAAGTACCGGACAAATTAGTGTCCTCGTCATCACTTTCCATTTTTGCGCGCTAAAAAGTCTAGTCTAAGCAAGACCGCACCCACGCAGTGGACCGCTGTAGCGTACGGTTGACAGGAAGTTGCGCAACAGCAATTCACTTCCGGTTTTGCTTATGGATATTAGTGTGAGCCACGAAGGCGGTAAAATATCAACTAAAACTCCTTATTTTTTATTTTATTTCAAACATTAAAGGCATAAATCAATAGTGAAAACCGCGCGATTGACAGGAAGTTGCGACGAGAAACATGCATGCAACAGCGATGTCACTTCCGGTTATGCTTCAGTATATTAGTGCGCTAGTGCGGGCCGCGACGTAGGTAAAATAGCGATTAAAATTCACGGTTTTTTTTGTAGTTGTTCAAACGTTACGTGCATAAAAACAACAGTTAAAAAATTTATTTATTCATCAATTGTGAATAGCAGTTGCTTTGTTGATCGTAGTTCAGCCAGGTCCGGGTTATACGCAGCGATGTTCGGTTCGGTTTGTCCGGCAGTAAAAGGAGGTCCGGTCCGGCCGGATCCGGACATCCCGAATCCGGCAAAGTCCGGTCCGGTTTGTCCGGTTCGGTACACCCTTACCAACAACAAAATCTGTACAAGAAATTAGGTAGAATGCTATGTCACCTGTATGCACAACGGTTTCATTTGAGTGACGTGACTGATTTAAACCGAGCAAACTATTCTTCTAACATGCCATACCATCATTACTTGAATTGGGGTGAGTGATCATATAGGCAAAAGTTCATCGATTCAAATAGTTCCATTATTTAAACGTAATCCAAGTGCGTGTCAGTGGCGTACTACTACTATAAATTATGTTGCTTCTTGTCTTTTCTCTATAGACTAAATATTTTTTTAAAAATCAGTTTTGCTTAAATTTAGTTTGTAAAGGTAAATGTCACAACAGGTGTCCAAATAAAAATGCACAACTATATATATATATATATATATATATATATTATATTGTCCAATTATATTGAAATCCAAACTTTGAAGAAAAAAAAAAGTTACAAATAGAGATCAGTTTTCTGAATTTAAAAGCAAATTCCGAAAAAGTGGGACCTATTTTTTGAAGATTTTGAAAAAGAACTGGGAAAATTTTCATTTTCATGGGCGGCCATGATGCACTATAGTAAACAGCATAGTGCATCTTGGCTAACCCCCCAAAAATTGAAATGTTTTAAGTTCTTTTACAAACATTTTGACAACTGGGACCATATTTTAGGAAACAAAGTTGAATTTTGGATCCAGAAAAGCAGTCCCTATTTACACTTTTTCTTTTAAAAACTTTAAAAAATGTTGGTTATGCATTTTGTGGAACCCCCAAACACACTAATACACTAATCTTATACTGTCTGAATACAATTTTGAACATCATTCCATTTCGTTACAAATAAAAAAGTACAAAGGCCTGAATAATCCTTTGCATTACATTTTCACATTAGACTACCTACATTCGTTTTTTTACTTTACTATAACACAATTACTCATTACTATATTGATTTATTACTCTCGTAGGTGTTGCATTTATTAAATACATACCATTCCTGTTCCATTACAATACGGACACCTAGCAGGCTTTGTTCCTTGTTCACACCTAGAACCGTGACACTTCGGACATGTATCAACTACATTTACAGTAATGTCCTTGTTAACTCCTCTTGCAGCTTGCTGAAAAGTCAAGTTCATGATAGCCTGCAAAAATATAATACCACATGGTATAGTCAAGAGCCTAACAAACTAAACAATCATTACAGTCAGAATGGGTTTCAGTGGTAAAAAGTAGGAAATAAAGGAACAGTAGGAGATTTTAGGATAGAAATGTATAAGAAAAAGGGAGAATTTTAAACTAGTTTTCAGCTTTACCATGACTATTCCACGTGTGGATGGAAAAAATCATGTGTCTTTCAAAACTGAACGGGCTGTAGGCTAGCCAAATGTGCTAAGCAGATGTAATTACACAGACACACAGTTTGGTAACTGGGTAATGTGGATATCGGGACGACAGGACCAAAAAGTGATCAGCAGGACAGCAATACGTTGTCATACTACACCTAGAGCTTTTTCTTTCTAGTTTCCCGCTTCCTTTGTTTTCTTGCACATAGAGAATATTCTTCGCCAATTGAGGCTGAAGAAAGACAATTTTTTAAACCTATGTTTAAGTTTCACCAGCTCCTGCCTAACAGGGGCAACCGTATCTATGTTTCCCCCGAGCCACGATATCTTGCTTTCAGTTGCCAAACGTTGGAGAGACTGCACTAACTATTTACATGTAGAATGGATTTCAGAAATTCCCATTCTTTCTTCAAGGAAAGCTAGCAATTTTTAAGTTCTTAAAATTGGTTTAAAAAATTTTCCAAGTTTCATATCAACTTTTTTTTTAGTAGTTAATAATGTACTTTGACTAAATTTAGCAACTCTTGAAAAAAGTACGGAACTTTAAAGTATAAAAACGTGAAAGCAGGAAAATGAGGAAATGTTGCAATAAAAGTAGGAACTTTAGACCCCTGTAGTTAAAACTCCTTAAAAAGAAATAAAATAACTTTTATAAAGAAGAAAACAGTGACAATGTTCTTTCCCTCCTTCGTACCAAAAAAATGTCAATACCATAAATTGCCTATATACTTGTCGGAGTAAGCGACCATCCACCTAAATGTTCTTAAAAGTCACAAGTATAAACTAGTGGTGTTAACGCCACCCGATCCCTAAAATCGGGGGTTTTTTGCTAGAAAATTACCTAAAAACTTCTTAATATTCAAAATTTTTACATTCTCAATTTTATTCAATGTGATTCATTATTGGGAACTCCCGTCTGTATGAGCCTCCCTTTTCCAGAAGTTAGCATCAGAACTCGTGGATCACTTTCTCCTGTAAATTATGTTGAATTTTAGATGAGTAATATTCAAAACTAAATTAGTAAATAAATGAGAAGAAAAGCATTGTGTTCAATGATAGATTGAATCCAGATCACATAAATGAATGATAGCATAATTGAAGCCTTTTCCCTGGAGAAAAACACCCTCCCTACACCAAAGTTAAAAAAAAAAAAACCAGTAACAGTTTTTACTTTGAAAGCGCATCTCAAGCTTATTCAGGAAACCGTAACGCAAAATTTCAGGTTGTAGAATACTATACCAGGAATGGAACGGAACACTCGTTTCAAAAAGTGATTCCCAAGCAGACGATGTATCGAAAGTTTGCAAGAATACTGGTATAGTACTCTACTGAAATTGTGCGTTACGTTAACTGAACAATCAAATTTGCTTAACGAAAAATAGTGTTGCTATGACCACTGCTACTGTGGAACGCATCATCAACATTATCTTCAAAAGAGCAGAATTCCTCCATTTTATGCAGATTTCCACATTAAAGATAGTCCTCTATCTAGCAAATTTTTGACCACTGTCTGCAGCCTTCTTCAGTCTGTCCACCAACAGAATTTGAAAATATCATACTCTGTAATCTCACAGATGGAGAAGGCCAATCATCGCTTCCAAGGCTACTGTCTCCAGCAGGACGACCCTTTTATCCCAGCTTCCAATTTGCTTGCAGTTGTTTACACAAATATTTTCCTATCAGCACGATATGCTGTGGGATAAAGCAGTGACTCTGATTCTCTCCAATTTGAAACGGGATAAACATGTGAGGTGCTTAAGAGTCTATTACGATTGAGCTTCATGCAACGCAGCAAGTTCCTCTTATGAATATCAAAGGCCCATCGTGTCTTAGTGTGAGAATATACCTTCATAATTTTATAACAACAATTAACCAATGGGAAGCTAATAAACTGCGGCCACAAGCCAATCACGCCTCCCTAACAGCGATTAAATGACCACACGGTATTTTATCAGATTAAACTATCGGCGTCACTCCTCCATTTTGAATTAACGTTCGACTCGTCTTGTACCGCGGCTTACGCCGCATAAATAAAGTATGAAAGAACTGCATTTCGTAGGTCTAAATCAATTTCTAAGCGTATACGACATACCTGACAGTCAAGTGACACATTATTTAACATCTCGGCGATGTACGTTTAATCGTTGGTTACCATAGTAACATAAGTCAGCTGCCCACCGAAGTGCGTTACGCCGTTCTGGTTAGGCCTATCGCAATACTATGAGAAGCATAGCGATCGAGGCAACCCCAGTGCCGTAATGATATACGGTACTTGATTTAACCGAAAATAGTAGAAATAAATTAATAACAATTATCGTAAAACTTAGTATTGTTACGGATCATAATCTATTTTAAATCTATGAGCAACACTTTGATCAAAAATAAAACACGTATTTACTTCCATTGAAGCGTTCTAACAGTTGTCTGCTTTCACGGGGAATTACTTTCGGTTTCGCTTAAGTTCGTGATAGATCGTTGGGGGAAAACAAAATTACATTATTTATGGAGACTACATTTGTGGCTTCCACGGTTTTTTTTTTGTCCTTATGGATTTTCGCCGTGTTTGGATTCATATTTATACTTATACTTACAGTAGAAAATAGGATTCCTACAGATACTAAACAAACCAGTGAGTGCATGTGGCAACAATTTATACGCTTTTATCATTTCGTGCAAACAAGAATTGTGAATTCAAGCGAGAAACCAATGCGGTACAACTAGGCCGTGTTGTGCAAGTTGAAGTTTCATTTTAAACTTGATGTTTAAGGGAGGCGGTATATTCTCGTTTCAAATATAACTCGAGCGTAGTTTAAGTATCGATAAATTTTCTCAACCACTCGTTACATTCCCAAGCTGATAAAACACCTCGCGCAAGCGCTCGGTATTTTTTCAGCTTCGGAATGTAACTCTTGGTTGAGAAAATTTATCGATAAAAAACTACGCTCTCGTTATATTATTACTGATAAATACACGAAATGGTCATCTGCTACTATGAGAACTTGCCACCAAATTTTGAACAGATTCGTTTAAAATGCTCATTCTAACAACAGGGATACAAATACTTTGTGTATTGGCGAATTTTCAACAGTCCTTAAAAAGTGTTGGAATACGCTTCGACTGTCTTTCTCAGGCGTTGTGCTGTTTTTTCCTTCTGCTGTTTACATCGTTGCTCACGCTGCAATTCTAATTCAGCTGCGTGCCAGTCCGAATTCGAATTGCAGCGTGAGCAATGATGTAAACAGCAGAAGAAAAAAACAGCACAACGCCTGAGGAAGACAGTCGAAGCATATTCCAACATCTTTTAAGGACTGTCGAAAATTCGCGTATTTGTATTCCTGTTGTGAGAATGACAGGGTTCGTACACCAGAGACGAAACCATTTTTAAGGCCTTTTCAAGGCCAACACGAAGCCAGTTTCAAGACCGTATCGCACACCAAATTGTTAAAAATTACCTTAAAATAAATTCAGTCTAGCCTATACTCTATAATTGAATAAACAACCATTTAAAAGTTATTTACTTTGCCCCCATCGCGGGACAAGTTCCCTTTCCAATAAAGTGAATACAAATGAAGTCACGTTGTATCGTTAATTGAAGATAAGCATTAGGCTGACGAACTATTTTTTATTTATTTATGAATTTAAGCATAAATTCACTGTATTTCATCAAACATAGTATGCTAACAAAATTCTTTTCAAGCCTTGAATTTTTGGTTTCGAAATTTAAGGCTTTTCAAGGAATTCAAGGCCGTGTACGAACCCTGGAATGAGCGTTTTAAACAAAACTGTTCAAAAAGTCCTAATGTGTCATTCTTGATAGAAGATTCACGTAAACAAGTGCAAGCAAATTGTAAGCGATGATCGGCCTTCAAAAATCCGGGAGGCTATGGAGTAGGACGTTGAAAAATAAGTATGTAAACAGACAGGAAACTTAACTTCGTGAAGCCTGAAGACTGCAGACAGTGGTCGAAAATTTGTTAGAGGACTATCTTTAATGTGGGAATGTGCATAAAATGGAGGAATTCCGCTCTTTTGAAGGCAAAGAATTAGTTTGAGTTAAGAAAATGTGTTGGGTTGGATTTAAGGCATTGCCCCGATTACACTAAATTTACTGCAACTGCCCATGGATGTTTAATAGACGATTTACTAGGTAACAGAAATTTTCAGGTACTTTGGCTTTTGTTCTAAGAGCTTTGACTATTACCTGTTTACATTTAACCATAATTAACAAAAAAAAAAAAAAAGAAAAGATGAAAAACATCACTGACTAAAGATGTTAATATAGAACTAAAATGGTTTAACACTTACTTCTTGAGCTTCTCCGAAGCCAAATTTACTTTCTGCGAAATCATCGAAATTACTAAAACCTGTTCGAAAGCCAGCATCCCCAAAAATTTTGCGGAACAGTTCTTCAGGATCAACCGATGCTTGGTAATGAAAGCCTTGAAATCCAGACGAAGGATCACCAGACGCAGAACCATGATCGCCAGCTGTGCCCCACTGATCGTACTGTTTCCGACGGCCATCATCTGAAAGAACCTTTAGACAAAAAACTTAAACTGTACAAGACATTTCAGCTATACGAGCTACTATAACTGATTAGTAAGGCTGCACTGAACAAGAATTTTTCAGCCGAACCAAACCGAACAAACCTTAAGTGAGCCGAACACCGAACACTACCGAACCGAACAAAAATGTACCAAACCAATCAACTTTAAAATAAAATGTAAAAGAACTCTCTGCACAAAGCTTCATCAAAGCACGCATTTCTTAAAAATGTATTTTCATATGGACATGTAAGTACGAATTGTGGAAACTGTTAAAACAAAAAAAATCTCCTCTACTTTTACATTTTCCGTCATAACTTCTGAACCGTTATAGCTAGAAACTTATTGTGTGGACCAACATGAAGCTGGCGAAAAAACCTTCAAAATGGTGTATTCAAACATCAAAAACTGTCAATTAGAAGTGAAAATACGTTCGGTTTGGCATTTTGCTTTTGAAAGGCCGAACACCGAACCGAACGCCCTCTGTTCGGCTATGTTCGGTTCGGTTTGTTCGGTTCGGTACGGCCTTACTGATTAGTGAGAACTCTTATATGAAACCAATTAAAAACAAAGCTTTCCAACTGTTTAATACCAGTACTTATAGAAAAGATGTGCGCATGCATCGATAGTTCGATACCCTAGATCAAGAGTGAGATAGGGGTATACACTCTTGCCCAGACGTATACTGGGAGTGGGTATACAATTTTTGAAATACCCATGTATACTGGTATTAACTTTCAATATAAGTTATGTATACCAAGGTATTCAGTTGGAGTATACACACAGGTGCGTATATGTTCGCAAGTATAATGCACCCGCAGGTTATAAGACTTTTCTTTAAAAATTGGGCCTGCGGGTTATAAGAGTGTTTTTTGCGTGCCAAAACCCAAAAAAAAGACCACTTCTTAATAAGCCTAAAGGTTCACATACTCAGGCTGCAGTATACTTTTATTGCTTTTCACCATTTATGTCTTGTAATAATTCTTGAAAACTTGCAGCTCTTGTTTCAAGATTTCAATTGTTTTAACTGTATTGAAATTTGATATCAACTTGTAATAAAAAAGCAGCCATTTCGTTCTGCGTCAGAGCATCGCATTGTTGATTGCTTACTCATATTTGTTTCAACTTCCTGATCCTGGACGGCCTAACCGATAAGCTGCTTCAGATCGTTCAAACTTTGTTAAATCTTATAGATTACCTGCTGGTTATTAAGAGTTTTTTTCTCACAACTGCCTTATTTTTTGTTGTGCGGGTAATGTGGAAGGCGGGTTACACGCATCAAATTACGGTAATTGGGTATACGTGTGTGCTTCGCAAATACTCTGCATACATTAATGTTAAAAAAGGAATACCCAAGTGCACACTTGGTGCACATATTTAATCACCACGTTTAAATACTAAATTTTGTAGCAGGTGTTGTCTTTCATTAATGTTACATTTTCGTGTAGTGAAACTGAATTATTAAACAGGGGTGAAATTCAGGAAAAAGTCGAAACAATGCCATACAGTGTAATTTAACGTAAACAGGAGTTATCGTACCTCAATTTTTTTTTCCACAAATAACTTCCTCAAATTTTCAACAATCAGTAATCTGGAAATAGTGAGGGTCGACAACTGTCTTCATGAGGCAACCACAGGAACTTCACTTTACTTTGTCACATCCGTTCGTCTGCTATTCGAATCTGCCAAAAGTGCGTGACCTCCACTATTTGTAGGGCTTGTTTGCCATTTCTCATGCAGCACATTGTTAAAGTCACTTTGAAGCCGAAATTGGATCCCAGGGTTGGAATGACCCAGGATATTCATCAGCACAGCCTTCTCTTAGATGTGGTGTTAAATAGCCAGGGACTCTTAAGCTCTTCAGATGAAAACCTCTGTTCGAGATAAGATATGAATTTGATATTGGATCCAATTTCTGCATCAAAGTGAGTTTAACAATGTGTTGGTGAGAAATGGCGAACAGGCCGTACAAATAGAGGAGACTACACACTTCCGACAGATTCGAGTAGCATAAGAACAGACGTGACAAAGTAAAGTGAGGTTTCTGAGATTGCCTGATTTAGATAGTTGTCTGAGCCTCACCATCTCCAGATTGCTGACAGTCGAAATTCTGTGGAAAAAAATGGAAGATTCTCCCGGAGAACTTGTTCTTGCCAGGAGAATCTAAGTTCTCTGAGTCGAATCTGACGAAACTGTGTTACAAGATTGGGATCCTTCCCTATGCCTACGGCGCGTTTTTACCTCATTAATGCAGTCATTTATGCAAAACATTCTGTCACTTCTGCCTCTATCCCACTTCCCCCTACCCTGTTCGCATCCACTCACTCTTTTCTTGCTGTGAACATACGATTCCATGCAGAGAGGTGGGCGGGCCCTGTTTTGTAACACAGTTTCGTCGGATTCAACGCAGAGAACTCTAGCGTTTTTAGCATAGCTAATAATTCTCTCGCATTTATATGCAAGGCAGCCTCCCTGGGTTGCCACCTTCCGTGCGCCTGCAAATCCCCTGTGGCTACTCCTCAGCCCATGTCCGAAGTGTCCGTTGTCACCACTACTGCGGCCTCCACAGAGACCCAGGAATTTGCTACCACCGGGTGACTCAGGGCCTTCTCCCACCAGTTCAAATCCTCGCAAGATCCTTGAGAAAGGCTTCCTCCGTGCACCCCCACATGACACCAGGTCGTGTTGCCACCAACGTGTGTGCAACTTGCCGTTCTCCACGACACACAGCAAATTTTTCGCCAGGCCCAACAACCTTTGAAGCTCCTTAACCCTTTAACCCTTCGTGGGCCACGAACGTCATATGACGTCCTCAATAAATGTCTCTGGGAGGCCACAAACGTCATATGACGTCCATTTAATTCTCGTGATGGTTTTGTTATTAGTTTCAGAACTTTTTTCGTAATTTTTGGAAGCCTGTGTGCTGTTAATCCTGCTACCAAAAAATGGGTGCATTTGTTTACATTAAAACACAACAAATTGCACACAAAAAAGTTTGTTACACAGTTTTTAACAATTTTATCAAGCAGACTATGTCAGTCCTTGTACTGAACACCGGGAAATTATGGCCAGGGATGGTTTATTTGTGAATAAATAGTGGCGCGCAAAGGGTTAAGGACTGCATTTGCGCTACAGTTTCGTAACGGACTTATAGAAAAAAATTCATAGCTTCTCACCCACTTGAAGTAAGAGAATGAAACCTGTGTAATTTTTTTCCTTAATGATCTGGCCTTCATATCCCATTTTTAGTTTTACTGTAATTGGTTGGAAGTTTTCGATCTGACCTGTAGAAGAGCTGTCAACAATAATTAAAGAGCGGGCGCACCCGTCCTTAAAGGGTTAACAACAGTGACCGGGTTCCGTTGCAGTACCACAACCAATCGTACCATACGAGCCTGTTTTTCAGGTGGCAGCACAAAACGGGCTAACTTTAGATCCAATATCATTCCCAAAAATTGCAAAATTGTAAATTGTAACAGCTGTGGGGGCCGCAAATTGAAAATTGGAAAGTTAATGGGTGAGGGAGTCTCGGTGGATGAAGCAACCTGTAGTCAAGACGAGTGTTTCGGAGGGGTCTTGTGTCTTTGGTTAGGTGTGGATGGGCCAAGGGAGAAAAGCAATGATGTCCGTCTAGTTTTGTGAGATAGTCACAATTCGGACTAGTGGTTGGAGATTGATTGACTACTGAGTTTTTTTTTGGAAACTTTGTACGTGATGTGAGTGATCTTCAAGAAAAAGGAACGGCGGTCTTGATCTTTAGGTAGATGTGTGGTTAGTGGTGACGAAATAAGGTGCCGGAGACCTGCAGTGGTGTGAGCATCGATTGCTTGAGACTTCAGGCATGGTATACCGTATTTACCCAGTTAGAGGCACCTACCCAGTTAGAAGCGCCCCCTTACGAAATGTTGGCACTTTCTATTATTTTTGTCCCCATTTATAAGCGCCTACATAAAATACGCAAAATAAAAAAAAATAAATAAATAAAAAATCAGGCATGCGGGTTATACGCGAGTTGTTTGGCACGTTAAATAAAAAAAAAAGGCCTGTTTCTCTACAAACCTAATGGTCAACTACCGAACTCAGCAGCATCAATGATACAAATCATTTAAAAACCGAGTAAAAAATCGTAATTTTTCCACTTTTTGCTATGCATATCTTGTATAATTCTTGAAATCTTGTAACTCGTTTCAAGATTTCAGTTGTTGTAACTGTTAACGTCGTAATTTCAAATCAACTTTTAATTAATAGCACCAGTTTCGTTGAGTTTGAGTGTTGCGTCTTTCTTCCTCCATGATCGCATCGTTGATCGCTTACTCCGTTCTGGTCCAATTTCCTGTCCTGCACAGATGATGATGAAGAGAAAAGAGTGCGTGGAGCATGTAACCGATAAGCTGCTGTAGCGTGCGCTATAGTAATGGCGTTTTTTACGGACGAGCAGCGTGTACTGATGATTATGTATGGTACCATGTGTGCAGTATAAAGGTAGTACACAGTACTAAAAGGCAAAATAGTTTTTATTTTACCTTGGATTACAAGATAATAAATGTTTTTGAAGGCCAACAGCAGCTGGTATTAGTATGCACTAGTGACGTTTTTTACCTCCGAATAGAAGCGCCCTCCACTCAAATTTCCTAAGCGCCCGGCGCTTCTAACTGGGTAAATACAGTAGGTGTTTTTCACGAATGACACGAGACGATGACAGTCGTCTGGGTTTTGAGGTGGATGTGGATTGCATGTCTTGATCGAGACAAGTTGTCTGATTTAGGTTGAGTGTGATCTTCACTCATTATGTGAACGTAAGTCACGAATGAGACGACATGGTGATCGTCTTGATCTTCAGGTTGACGTTGTTTGTGAGTGATGGTCGAGACGAGCTGCTTGAGATGGTTAATCTGGAAGTGGACTCCAACTGTTGGAGACTATGGACGTTGGGAGAGTGTTAGTCACGTGTAAGACAATCATCTTGATGTTCGTGCTGCAACCTTGGTTAGTGTGTTCCGGATGAGACAAGATGTTTGAGACAAACTGTCCGAGTTGAGGCTTTGAAGACCTGGCTTGACTTGGCTGAGTGGCTTGAGATTTTTTGTGGCTCGAAAAATTTGTCTTGGAAGAACACGAGGCGGTGTTTGTCTTGGGCAAAGTAGTCGTGGAAGTCTTGAGGGAAAATCGTTTGTTTTCCACTTTTTTTTTTTTTTGCAGAAAGTTGAACTTATTCACTTCTTGTCCAACGGGAAGGTGGTGGTTGGAGAGCCCTGGATGTGAGGTCTTAGGTGATAAGAACTGGATTGCAGGTGGATGGCTGAAGGAGGCTTGAGGTTTCGACGTAAGGAGTCGCAAGTGAGCCGAGCGTGAACAGGGCAAATCGGCCAGACGGAAGGCGGCTGCCTAGGCGAAGCAAAGTTGAAGGCGTAGGTGCAGGGGAACGGTGGCTTCGAAAGATTACGGCCCGGTGCGGTGCGAAGTCGATGGATGAAGACGGCGTCGGTGTGAGAAGTGGTCGGTCAGTCCCAACCCTCTCGAATGTGAAGCCAATAGCAGTCGCCACTTAGCCAGTAGACCTTACAAAGCACTCGCCATTTCACAATTTCTACTCGCCACATACCAATGACATCTTGCACGATGCATGGTTTTTCTAATTTATGCAATTACGAAATTGTAAAATTCTCTTTAACCCCAGTATTAAAAGAGATAAAGCAGTTACGTAGCCCTTATAAATCTGAACATAATCTGCAAACCGATCGTCTCTAACTTGTACAGTTCCCGAGATATCGTTCTATGCTAGTCGCCATTTTGGCGAGTAAGGCTAAATTTCAGGTCGCCAACTACTGATTTCCATTCGCCAAATGGCGAGTGCCGACCGACATTGGAGAGGGTTGGTCAGTCCATAAGGAGAGTCGCAAGATCCGAGATGTTGATTACTGTCGGCGGCCAGAGGGAAGTATGTCCATGGCGGTGTACGATCCGAAATTGATTGGCAGTGTGGGAGAGTGGTGCAGGGAGATCCTTGAGGTCGGAGGCGAAGTGGCAGGAATGATCAAGTAGCGGTCGACGTTGAGATAGAATCGTCGAAAGTAGGTTGCCGAAGTTGTTTGGCGGGCGTAGGCGAGGGCGAAGCGGCATCACCAAGGTGGGGTCCGGGAACAGGTCATGAAGCTGTACGTGGTCCGGGTAGCCGACAGCGTAATAGCCGAAAGCGAAGCAGCATTGGCAAGAACAGGGAGCGTAGGCGAAGGCAAAGGCTAGGAGAAAAGACAGGAGTGACTGCGTTTGGTCACGCCTGGAGGAAAACGATGGCAGCCATTGCAGCTGGCCCGCTTTATATGAGAAGTGCGTCGCGTATGCGCACAGGTAGCGAGGTTGGGTGGATCTGAAGCGACAAGAAACCTCCAAGAGAAGAGACATCCCCCAGGAAGAAATCCAAAAATAACACAGGTAATGTACGTGTAAGAAGGGCAACTACAAACATCTTTTTGGAAATTATGCGTAAATAGAGGTAGAATAAATTTTAACTTTCAAAGTAATCGACATGACAGTTGCAAACAGGAGTAAATTTTTCTGATAATTTTATGTTTAAATTCCACTTAAAGCTAAAAGATTATCAAATCCCCCAGCCGCATAGACGATTTAAGAAGATATAAATTGTTCATAAATGTTAAGCACAAGTCATTTACCTCGTACGCTTCTGAGACTTCTTGAAATTTCTTTGCTGAATCCGGGTCACCTTTATTCGTATCTGGATGATACTTTTTGGCAAACTAAAGAAGCAGAAAACAAAATTACTCACATACCTAACTACACGAATAGTTGATGAGTGATGGGAACACCGTAACATCAATATTACTCAGTTGTAGTGTTGGGCGGTACCCGAAATTTTTGTGAGGGTGCCGGTACCAGCCTAGGTACCGCGGTACTCGGTATTTAACGGTTCTAAAAATTTGGCGGTATTTCCTTCGGTACCTCCGGTACCAACGGTATTTTTTTTTTAAGTAGCCTAATCAAACTAATTAAGGTTGGAAATGGAATCATCAATTTCATTTACGTAGCCCCTCCCCCCTTCCAAAAAAATACACATAAAAAATAATCACCAAGTAGACTACTGCCCTCAATTTTATTTTTCAGTTGGTTCTTACTCTGATTGTAGCATCAAAGTTACAGAAATTTGGCTTCACTTTTGAACATTGTTTAGAATTCCAATTTTACCATTGTTGATCTTTAACTGATTATTACACTGCTTTGAATTGTACAACACAATGACGGACTGAACTATTGTTATAATTTTAGTGCCTTTTTTTCATATTAAAACAATACCGGTATTTTAACAATGCAAGGTTTTTGGTACCACGGTTGGTATACCGCCCAACACTACTCAGTAGACTGCCAAAGCCAAGAACAAGTAACTGTCGCCAACCTCTGCCTCAACCAGGGCCGTAGTCAGGAATTTTTCTATACCCCCGGACTAGAATTAAAATTAGGACCCCCACCCCTCCAATCAAACAAAAAAATTCCATTCCCCATAAATCATTCCAAACTGTTGGCTTTGTCCATAAACAGGCCATTTTCATTCACTTACCAACAATGACGAATTTCTCAGGCCCTGTAACCATCCGAGTCGCTGTCCCCTTTTTGCTATTCTAATACTTCTGAGCTTCTTTTTTAAAATTATTTTTTACTTTGGTTTTTGTCATGGGTCCACTACCGCAGAAGCTCCGAGCAAGATGGCTGGCCTATCTACATTCCGGCGCGTGAAGTTTAGAAAAGTTTAAGATTTTGATTGCAGTTTCTGGTGTTATGTGGTTAGTTTAGGTTAGGTTAGGTAAATTTGGAAAAAAACTGACCTTGTTTTAGAGAAACAGCGACCTTAATTTACCCTTTACACCAACGGAGATAGTACAACCAACGTATACAGATCAATGGTAGACGCGCTTGGAGCCGCTGTGGAAGTGGTTCCTTTGTCATTTTAGAGGAATTTTACAGGAATTGGAAAGCATGCTTCTTCATTTGAACCCTAACTACCTTTCTACGTTACACAGTTCTCTGGAAGTAGCCCAAGTTCGATTTTGTAGAAATCGAATACCTTAAGATCACTTTAAAACCGCGTTGCGCACTCTTCGGCCTAAAAACAAAACCTGCTGGCTACGGCCCTGGTCTCAACATATTGTTGAAGCACTGAAAGAGAAAAACCGTCTGTGGAGAATTTATAACGTGTAAAAGACACATTTCGCAGGTTTCAAATCTTACGGAGACCCTTGGACGTCACAAGTTAGAAAAATGCAAATGCTTTGCTTCATGACTGCAAAAGAAACTCGAGAGCAGTGTTCAGTTTCTTTAACCGCCAAGGGAATGTGAGGCCACAACTTAGCTCCTTGAACATCGAGGGATCAACTATTAATGTCTCTGTTTAGAAGGCGAATGCCCTCAACAAAATTTTTACTAAAATTCCTGAAACTGTCTGATCCTGTTCATCTTACAGGACAGATCTGGGCCTAATGGAAGCTCATCCTGGGTTTTAAAATACTGCTGTCAGCTTGTTGCTAAGCTCTTTGCTTAATTGTAAATTTGTGCCTCCCCAAAGAGTTGTCTCAGAGGTCTGGAAGTTGGCTAATATTACTCCAATCTACAAGAAAGGCTCTAAGGCTGGACCAGCCAACTACAGGTCTACACGCCTAACTTGCATAACTCGAAGAACCTGGCTTAACTGACCCAGATGAGTATGGCTTTGCTAAGGGAAAATCTTGTACTACAAACCTTTCAGAAGCACAAGCTGCAAGACTGACTTTATTGTCAAAGGTGTACCAGTTAAAGATATCTATACTGATTATCAGTGCAGCCTTTATTAGCATTGACTACGTCCTCATTAACATTCTGCTGGATATTGGTGTCTTCTAGGCTTTCGGCATCAACCCTTGCCGACATGCTACGTCGCCTGCCTGCACATTCAGTCGTTTTTAGTCAGCGTTGCAGTCGCGCCGTGTGCCCTTATCTAGCAAACTGTACAGCAGTGATGCAGGGCTGGCTGTTACAAAGTCGCCTTCTTCTAAACACTGTAATAATATTCTACACTCCAACGGGCCCCCATCCTTTATGTCACTCTTGGCAACGATGGATCACGAACTAAGTCGGAATTTTTATCACATAACCTATTAGACGGGTGCAGTGGCCTTACCTTTTTTTCTGTATTGAGGAAAAGAGGCTAAATTGTTAAGTGAAAGTCACTTAAGAATTTATCCTTTTTCCTCAATACAAAAAAAAAAGCTATGACCACTTAAAACCGGCTCTACACTACACAAACCTTTTTTTTTCCTTGTTTGCTTGCTACGCAACTTAGCTTGTTGCAGCAAAAGCAAATTTGTGTTAAAATGTATTTGTTTTATGTCTTATAGCGAAAATTGAGGTTTTGTTTTTATTGGTAACAGTTTGTAAATGAAAATGTTTGATTATTTAGCTGATGATGCCCTCAGTATGAGGTGTGATAGTCCTTCAGTATTAAAACTCGTAAATTTCACTTTTAGCTTTACGTCATCAATTTATTTAAAAAAAAAAAACTACAAGTAGTATTACAACTGTAAATAAATGTTATGCAAATTGTAGGTCTTGTTACCTGGTAGTAAGCCTTCTTAATATCCTTTTGTGATGCATTTCTTGGAACGTTTAATATGTCGTAATAATCTTTTTTCTTCTGAAATGCCACTGCTGATGTATGAAAGGAGGTGGGCTTTGCAAAAAACCCTGAAAAGATACAAACATATACAGGTAGGCTAGGTTACTATCCATCATTAAACACTGAATGTCAACCATGTCCAATAACGGTCGCTAGACACCATTTGACAAATGAATATCAGCAGTTGGCGACTTGAATTAACCCTACTCGCCAATACGGCAACTAGCAATAGAGAATGACACTTAAATAGGGATATCTCGGGGAACCGTATAAGCTAAAGACAAACTGTTTGCGGCGTTGTGCTCAGATGTATTACGGCTATACAATAACTTTTTCTGCAACAGTGCTGGGGAAATAGACATTTTACAACACCGTAAATGCATAAATTAGAAAAGCATGCATTGTGCAAGATGTATTTGGCTATGTGGCGAGCAGAAATAGTGAAATGGCAAGTACTTTTTTTAAGGTATAGCGGCAAAGTAGTGACTGATACTGGATTGACATTTGATACTATTGGCTACGATCGGTTTATCACATTGGCAAGAGAAAACACAGAAAAGAATGAGCCACACTAAATTTAGCCTTACAGCCTAAACGAACATTTTGTCTACGAGAGGCTCGTTTAGACTAGACGACGTTTAAACGGAACCATTAGGGCTCGATCTTGTAGTAAAGCGTGCCTAGCTACCCCTCATTCAGTTCAAACCTCAGTGGGCGGAACCACTACCGCAGCGGCGCCAAGCTCGTCCACGTCCACCATCAATCTGTATATGTGGAAGGTTGTACTATCGTCATTGGGGAACCACTACTGCAGCGGCTCCAAGCTCGTCCACCATCGATCTGTATATGTGGAAGGTTGTACTATCGCCATCGGTGTAAAAGGTAAATCAAGGTCGCCGTTCACGAAAATGATGTCAGTTTTTTTTCCAAATTACGAGCCTCGCTCGCGCTGTCGCGCTCGCTGCGGCTAACTACATAACATCAGAAAACGCAACCAAAAACTTAGCCGGAAAACTTCACGCGCCGGAATCTAGATAGGCCTGCCATCTTGCTTGGAGCTTCTGCGGTAGTGGACCCCGGCCTTTAAGTTTAGGTGGACAACTTACGGGCCTCGCTCGCGCTGTTGCGCTTGTTTCGGCTAAACGCATAGTATCAGAAACCGCAGCCAAAAGCTTGTTCATCTAAACAGAAGAAGCGCCGTAAAGGCCTACCCAGGCGCAGATATCTTAATATTACTCCGCCACCAATCATTCTACTAACAGTCGATCTCAAACCATGAATTCCTTCCACAAAATTGCAGAATACCAAATACAACACGAGGACTACGCATGGATTGGAGGTTCGTGCTTTGGCCATGCACTATGCCGACAGAAAAACTTACAGGCATCGTTAGGAGACCACCTTCCATTCCTTGTGGTGAATTTGCAGCTAGGGAGAAACCTTCCACATTCAGAACAATTCTTGTGAAAGCTTTTAGCAGTAGAAACTAAGTGTATTTGAATAAATTTGTTTCTCCGCAGAAGCAGACCTCTACTGGCCGCCATTACAGTTACGTCTCGACCCCATAATCTAACAACCCGACGTCCAAAATCTACCAAAATACACTAAATTTTAATTATTTAACTTATTGCAACGTTCATAAAAATAAATAAAACGGTATCTAATCTAATTTTAGAAGCAACATAATGTTAAATTACAGTTTAACTGATGTGAACGTCGTCCACGAGAGTAAACATGATGCAATCCCAACCACTACATTTTATATATAGTGAGTTCTTAACACTCATATAATTGAGAAAGTTAGCGTCTGTATAGAAAATAATATTGATTCTAAAAGCTCTGTACGTATTCAGTCTTTAAAAGTAAGAGTTTCTAACACCGAGCCTGACATTAAAAGACATATTTCTATTGCTTTATAAACTGTGGTGTCGTGATGTTACGCGCCATATTAGTCACGTCTACAGATTAGGAAAATAACTATGAGCGGAAGCTACAGCGGAAGGCACGTGCTATTTTTAAGCTTGCTCGAAAACGAAAACACTGCTTGTATGTAGTACACGAGGAGTACCAAACTGTTCCTAAACTCTCCAAACATAATTGTAGTCGATTGTATTTTTTTCTTACGAAATTGAGAAAACGAAAAATGGGTATCAATTTTTGACCACGAGATCTTTCTAGATGTTTCATGGTCGCTGTTTCACGTTTTCCTACTTCCCAGAATGCGAACCGCCTTTCGTTTTCATTCTTTCTGATTTCATCATGTTAAGATCGGAAGGCCGGTAGTATTTTTTTCGGTTCAATGGTAAGTTCAAAATGCTACTGTTACGGGCAACAAATGTTAACTTAATTACTACGATTTGAAGGTTTGATCTTTTCTCGAATACCTTAAAACCCAAGCCAAGATTAATATAATGGTAGTTTGCTTTATTCTAGCGTACAAATTTAAATGATTTTATACTTGTACTGTAGTTACAGGCTACAAAGGCAGTATAAAGAACTCGGTTTATTAAAAAAAAAGTTCTTGAATGGTACCGTAACCATTGTGGGAAAAGCAGCAAGTATAATCGTTGTGTTTTTCCCCTTGTTTCGAATAACTTGGCTGCCCGAGAGCCTGTTCACACACAATTTCCACCCCCTCACAATTAAAATACCTTTCAATTCATGAGGTTAATCTCATAACCCATAAATTCTTGAAGCAAGTAAACTGCCTCTTAAACCACTCTTCGCCTACCTTTTTATATGGAAGAAGGACAGTGTTAGGACGATGCCTATTGCTAAATCCTGACGCATGGTTCACGGCGGCCACCTGGTTGCTGAAGAATTTAGCAAGGCCTTTGGAAAGACCACAACCATCCCCAGCAGCACCCCGAGTACTCGACAGCTTCTGGAGGGCACCTTAGAACTTCACGCCAGAAAATCTTGCTGCCTTTTGCCACAGCATCGACCAAAACAAAGCCATGGGCCCCGATTGTATCCACCGTAATTCCATCCTTAAAAACTTTCTTTTCAACCTTGGCTCTCCGTTACAGCTTCCGTAAATCGATGAGAAAATGAGACTAGCTTGTTAGCTGAAAGACTCTGTACATTATCCCTGTTTCCAAAGACGGCAGTAAAGTTGACGTAAACTGCTACCAACCAATTTGTCTAGCCTCGCAAGTTTCCAAATTACTTGAGAGAATGTAGAGCCATCGTATTGAATATTTTCCAAGCATATGGATTCCTTGTTGATAAGCTGCATGGATTCATCAATGGAAGGTCCTGCCGTACTAGCCTAACTTACTTTCTGGCTGCTTCAATACTTAGATGAAAGCCATGGACCCTACAGAACTGTAGTATGTTATCTACATGGACATCCAGAAAGCCTTACCTTCTCCACCCCTCAAGACAAGATCATAGAAGGACTTCGTCTTGCTAACAGAGTCACCGTTAGCTGAATTCTGCTTTCCTTACTAGAAGAAAGGGTCATCCTCCTTGGTCAGATGTATGCATGGAAAGACAAGATAATATAACATAATGGGTTTGTTGGCCAAAAAATGCAGATTTCTGTGGGGCCAAATGGAGGCGAAAGAGTTTCGAGGCAGCCCAACAGTCGTAGGGTCTTTTCCATTGGTTAAGGTTTTTCTTTTCGACAAGATCGACTGGTAAACTGTTCTAGCCGTCAACCACCTGGTGCGATAAAGACGTCTGGCCAACGAAAGACCAATATTGGACGTGAAGTTTCAAGTATTGACTTCTAGTCATGGGGCAGTTAGTTTTCGAAAGGAAGCAAGTAGGTGTGGAGCATGTCCTCTCGTCCAGCCTCCAGGGAAGTCGGACTCAAATTTGGTCAGACGATCCTCGAAGGTTGGTACCACCTGGTAGTGGTCAACATTTTAGTAGCTCGGCATTGACCAGATGTTGATTTCCTTAGCTAAGTAAGGGCACCAGGCCTGGACGACTGTAGTCCAGATGGGGCCTCACGAATGCAGTGTAGAGAAGCTGGAAACGTCTCTGGATCCTACAAAAGGCCATGTTAGCTTTTTTGGCGGCTTCCTGGCATTGTTGGCCAACCTTCATGTTACGTGAGAGATGATGACGCTAAGGGTTTTAACAGGGGCCGAATTAGACTTTTTTTCCGGGCGCAAACAGTTGCTCCCCTGAGCTGCTAGGTGGGCGCAAATTATTCAATCTCGGCGCAATTCATAAAATTTGCTCGTCAGTCAAATGACTTAGACTATGTATTAAATATATACTAGCTGTACCCCTAATACCTAATTACCGGTCGGAATGGTGCCTAACCCCCCCCCCATCCTCTTGCCTCCCTCCCCCACTTTCTCCCACTGCATGGTCAGATTGAGCCAGCTCCCTGGTCACCCCTTTCCCCTTTTTCGCCGCTTGAACTTCAGTAACACACACACATAATGAATTTGCTCAGTGCCACCCAACTGGCACCAAGCAGACGGGCATTTCAGTTTCTAGTGGATAGACTTGTGCACCTGACACACGACAAGGGCATGACCTTCAATGCCAACAAATCTGTTGGAATGGTGTTTGGCAGGGGTGAATATGTAATGGCCCCCCCCCCCCCCTCCTGCTAATGAATAACCACACACTGTCGTAGGTGACAAAAGTTTTGCTGTCTGGGAGTGAAGCTTGGACCTCTAAGAAAGGTCCGCAGAGAATTCTAGAGGGCTGCTAACTCTGCTACTCACTTTCAGCTTTGCTTCTGAAGAATGCAAATTACAGCTTCTAAGGGCTCGTGCAACTGACCTGATGGCATGTCAACTTCCGAAAAGCAACTGTGAAAGAGCTTGTCATTGTTTAACATGGAGCTATCAAGAGGGTTCAGCACTTTAACGCAGGTTGCCACCAAATTAACGTTGCAGCATCTAGGCCTATCGAGTTCTCTTTCGCTGCAAGCAAAGGAATGCACAAAGCAAAACTTTTAAACGCAACAAACAAGCCACGTGCCTCCTTAATTATTGTGTAAAAATTTGGTACGCCCTCGTGCACCCGGAAAAAAGCTGTAAAGATAACGATATTAGTGTCACTGGATGGCGCCAGGAGATTTACGTTATATTTTTATGTGGCGCCATCTAGTGACATTAGTATCGTTAATCTTTGTAGTTTGCTCCCAGCTGCACGAGGGCGTACCAAAAATTTAGCAATCTTCAAGTTTTCATTTAACCATCGAACTATTAGAGTAGGTGCGATTAACTTGGCTAATAGGATTAACCTTGGCGGCCTTTCCGTGGTTGGATGATATCACTACTTTCAAAGGCCGACCCTTTTTGGAAACGTGGTGGCTTCTCTTATACCAGTTTTGGGTGGATATCACAACTTTCATAGGCCTGTGAATACAAAGAATCCCACGGTCTAATCGTCACCTCTACCTTTTTTGTCTGGAGGTATTTTATGTCTATAAATTTTCTCATTCATAATTTTCACATTTGCCATTGCCCTATTAGCCGTTACATCAGCCAAACTGATATGGTTTGGTTTATTGTATGCCCATGTTTCACATGCTTAAGTTTGTTCAATCCCTTTTTTTTGAGCGCACTGGCTGACAAACACTGATTTTTGTTCGCTTCGGTCACTTAATCAGGAGCACTCTCCTTCAGTTGCCCCTCCTTAGGTTAATTTTATCATGCAATGAAGCTGGAATTGCTCACTCAATCACAATTAATCTGCAGTGATGCAATGAAGTAATAATCATGCAATGAAGCTGGAATTGCTCACTCAATCACAATTAATCTCATCTACTTGGCCGATCGTCTACGTGGTATGCCACCAAGTAGACGATCGGCCAAGTATATGTCTAGCGTAACCATCAAACTCTGCACATTTCGGAAAACATTTCACACATGTCACAACTTGGAAAATTTCCTCTTTTCCTACTTGACTTGGCCGTGTGTTCACGACCTGCATCGTGTTTCAAATTTTCCTGGCAATGATAGATTCCCAGTCTCTTTTCTGTTGAAACTTCCGTAGTTTAGTACCATGATGTAATCTTATGCTATAAAACTCATTGATCACATAATATTTCACTTTTGAAATCTATATATATAATTACACAAAATCCGCAAGGCAGCCAGCAGCAGCAGCAAGCAGGACATAACGAAGCAGGTCATCTGCATCTGCAGCACCCAGAACGCAACGTCCAGCAGCGCGAACAAACAATGCCATCTACCGACCGAACGGCAACTTAATGAGGGAGGGGCGGACCGGGGGAGGGGGGGAAGTGAGACGACGCGGAATGAGCGAGCGAAGCGAGCGATTCCGCTAGTATCACATAATATAAAACTCGCTGAACGGTATCCAACCAGCAACAAGGTTAGTTTATTTACCATGTCGTTGATTTGATTATATTTTATTACGGCAGGAAATCGGCATGTCGTTGAAGCAAACAGTGCAATAATTGCAAGAATGGTTATTTTGTTTAAACTCGAGTGAATTGTTGTGGTTGTGGTACATAAGTACTGAAATATTGCGCGTATAACATTAAGCATGTTATAAGGCCGTGAAAAGAAATAAGTTTGTTTCTCGGGTATTTTCATTCAAAAAATAACCAGGCCACCAGGCTTTTTATTTTATTTTTTATTTTATTGAAAGTAACTTAAGTCTTACTTTCAACTGCTTAAAACACTTGCATCTTAATTTTACGGAAAAACTTGCAAAATACTTAATTTTACGGAGCTGAAAGAGGTTAATTTAGGCTAAATAATACTTATTTTCAGCTAACTGAATTCCTTTCCTTGTAACGGTAATAAATTTAGCTTGAACTAGCAAATAAAAAGCATAGACAAGGGGCAAATTTGACCACCAGGCAGGGCCTGAGAAACAACTAATTTTTTTTTCGTAGCCTAACAGACTGTTGGATAACAAATACAAACAATGGTTACAACAATAATTTTGCATTTACGCGCCACTTCAGGGCCACGTGCTTCTAGCTGCAACCCTCATTTTACAAAAAGGCCCTCCCCGTGCTACTCTTTACCTGTGTGCCAAAATTTAAATGCGCAAACTTTAAGTAACGAGCTGTAGACGTTTTTTTATACCCTATAAGAATTAACATGGGAGACTTGACCTTAGCTAGTAGTAGCTACTAGCTACTAGCTAGCTTGCCAGTAACACAAATCAATGTTATTGAGGGCACGTTTTCTCCACAAACGACACCTTCCCAAACTTTAATGTGGTATTCTTCGTTACTGGACCCAAGACACCTGATTTCCAACGATTTCTACCGCATAGGAAATTTACACCAGTATGCTGAAATCGTGTATAAGCTCGTTACAGTTAACAGTCTGCTAGTGAGCCGCCATCGGACAACAATTACTAACAATTAAGCTCCAACAACAATAAATCATCTACTTAAGCGTGTGTCTAGATCACCAACGGACCTAAGTTCTGAGCGGCTGCTTGCCCACGACCATGTCCAGGCATGGTTGTCCCTCATGGGTTTCTCCCCATCCCTTGTACTTAATTCTTATTTTTATAATCCCACGTCGTACATTGTGTACAGCAACAACATAATAAAAAATAAATATTTAGCTCTACTTGCCAAAAAAGCAACTAGCAATAGAGAATGACACTCGGATAGCAAATTTTTTTCAAGATGTGCCTTTTTTTTATCCGACTCAAAAATCGGCTGAAAGGAGAAACCTTTCTTTCAAGTTCATAAAGCAACCCTAAAATGCATTGCTGCGTAACGCCTAATAGTCCTACTAATTGACTGTTTCTCCTCCGAAGTGACACTTGTCCCTGTCCACAACCCTGATGGTGACCCTTGTTGTTCTTGAAAGTAGTGTTAAGCTATTTACCAAAAATCTGTTAAAACGCAGTTAGTTGCACTCGTTTTTTTCTAAAAGATTATTTACGTACTAATAAAACCTCTTGTTCTTTTTTTTTTAGGCTAAATACTTGGTTCAGATTATTGTTGTGGGATCTCAAGTAGTTGCACGAGCATTTACGAGAGCTCTGAAGCAGGAGTTCGTAAGTAAGTAATCGGTAATAAGTAATAACAGAACGTAATGCATTGAGAAAGTATGTACAATGCTTGTGTTTAATATTGGACGATATGTGATAATTGCAGTTGTCACTGGGATCACCATTGGATTAATTGCCTGGTTTCCTGCTATGCTTGTAATACTTGGTCTGTTAAAAAGCGGAAAATGTAATGATTGTTTAACGACTGGTTGTAGAGTTGTACGATTAAAGAAGTCAATATACCGTAAATCGTGAATTAAACGCTCATGGGCTTATGCAGTTAATTTGGCAAAAATAGGGAGGTGGGCTTTAAATCAAGCATTATCTATTTTCTAACCTTTCTGGACATCTATTACAGGAAATTCAATGCTTTTGAACCATTTCTGAAAGACCAATTTTTACATCCTTTTAATTGCTGTGGAGAATGAAGGAGGCTTAGGTGTGAGATGCCTTGTGCAGGTGCTAGGAGCTAAAGGAAGAGTCCACTATTACTACAGGGAGGGAGAAGGGCCAGTAAACATAGTAAGCAGTACTATCTTTATTCACATCATATAACTTTTAGATAATTTTTTGTAGAAAAGCTACAATTTTAGGGGTGGGCTTTAACTCCACTATTTCATATACATCATTTTAGGGGGTGGGCTTTAGCTTCATCTGGGCTTTTAATACACGATTTACGGTAATGGATGAACGGCCTTTCAAAGGTCTTCAATGTGTATTTAATTGTCACCAAAAATGTTACCATAATAATGATTGTAACATGTACATTACATGCAACAGTATATTGGTTTGGCCTCTACAACAACTTATTCCATTGCTAGGCCGAATAACCGGTCAGTGCACATCACTAATGTCCGAGATCAGGATTAAGGGCCTCACTTCACCCAATCGCCATTGTTAGGTTCCCATAAATGCTGGGCCTGAAAGACTGAAGAGGAGAACAATCTCCAAAGCTGGTGTTGACAATTCTGGCACAAGTTTTTTTGGCCAGCACAGCCTTGGCTTAGAAATCCAAGATTGGATTACCTACATAATCAGTTTATTTTTTTGTATTAGTAACTGTACAGGTCCTATTTTTCATTTCGTTGTCAGATGAAATTTAACAAGGCTGACTTGCAGAGCAACAACTGAACAGTGCTGGCGAATAAGCTAATGTTCTAAAGTCCTTTATTGTAACAACACCTCTTATTGGTAGGTAATAATTAAGGCTGCACTGATACTGGATCGGATCCGTTGCCGATATTATCGGTGTCGGATTGGTGTCGGCAACTTTCACGGAAGTATCGATAACTTTGGAATCGTTAGAGATTACGACATGCGGTTCGCGGCGTTTTGCTCAGGAAATCAGAGTATCTTCCTAGTTAGGTTTTAATTGCGGGTTACTATTTTAAATTTTTTAATTTTAATAATTATTGGACTTTTGCAGAAAACTACAGCGTTGATGAAAAATTGGGGATACAATTTTAGATACCAGTACTGGTAAAATTTTAAAAACCAGATCGGTATCTGTATCGGATCGGTAAAGTTAGTATCGATGCAGCCTTAGTAATAATGAACCCTGTGAAAGCTCTAATAGGCATTGTGGGGTAAGCACAGCAAGATAGTAGAACAAGCTGATGGATGCGCAATTCTGTTGTATCCTCCGTCCAACTTCATTGCGATATGAGAGCTAGGCTATACGCGGTCTGGGTTAACTTGGTGCTTTTCACTATGCTTAGCTGAAAGCTTTTGTCGCGTGCTGAGCCTATGGTGGAGAGCTGGTAATGCTGACCGATACTGGTTACCGGGTACCGATACTGCGGTTTGTTAGAAAAATGGCGCGAACCATTTGGCGGTTCATGCCCAGACACTAAAGAAGTGAGGCACGACATTGTTGCGACACGTGCAGTGTGTTGTCGTGCCGCTCTCGGTACCAAGATGTCGGCGATGACGGACGTGTGCCGGCGGAGACAGGATGGTTAGTCAACCAGAGAGGGCCTTAGATTAGCAAAACGCAACTGTGATACGCCTTGGACTAACCAGGACTGACGACTGCTCTAGAACGGCCATAGCTGCGTGGCCGATCGTCAGCACTGCTGCAAAAGTGCAGCAACGTGACGCCGTCAAGTGGTCGCCATCCTTCCCGACTGAGAAGATCCACGATTCCACGGGAAAAGGGAAGGTAATTATCCAGCCCATAGGTTAATTCCTCCTTCCCGTCACAGTATCTGTATTGGATTGGAGAGTTCATACTGTTGGTCGATAACCTTCAAAAAACGCAAAACAGCTAACTTCAAACTCTCGCGAAATTCATGAGCAAGTGGCCTCAAAATTTCAATCAAGCTGACCGCATTTTGCCATTGTAAGGGTTACTGCATGCTTTTATGGTACCATATCCAAATTTGATCGTTTTTCCCATTGAATGAATCATTGAGTGACTCGAGCTTTGGTGTGTCTGTCCTTCATTGTGGCCCCCATTTTGGCGAGTTGTGGAATTAAGCTGTATCCATTCTAGGTTCATTATCGATCACAACAGTAAGATCTTGTTCAACATCATGTTTTCATTTGTTGCGGTGCTTAGCACTTTTTGGAAGCACGTAGCTGAATTGAAAGTAAAATGGCCAAAAAAAAATCATCTACTGTATTTGGAATTTTTTTTATGTAGAGGAAGACTGGAAAGAAAAGCCAAAATTCAAACTGAGCGGTTTGCTAGTGTCAAAAGATGGATAGTCGGCGGCAAATTATAATACGTCCCACATATGCAACACACATTGCTTCGGGACACCCTGCAACTCCATGGGATCGGTATCGGATTGTCCAATGCTGTTGGTGTCATACCAATATCGGAACCCCAAAAGTGGGTGTGGGACAACCTTAAGAGGTTGACCTAGCTGGAAGTATGGAAAAAATGTTAACCACTGCCTTAACAAGCTCCTGTGGACTCTCCCTTACTGTCCAGACTTGTAGCTTGTTCACATTTAGTTCGTTTAAGGTAAAAAGAAAAAAGTGACAGCCAGTAAATTATTTGGTTCTTTTGTTAGTTTTTGCAACTTTTAACTGTAAAGTAAGAATTTTGTCTGAGGTAGCAGGCTACAGTATTCGGGCATTTGTTAAAATACACTATTGATGACGGAAACAGTCGCTGTGATACACTGGCTGACACAGGATGGAAAGCCAAATCCGGTCAATAGTGATAAATAAATACACAAATGCAAACCTATTTACGTTCCCTTTTGAACTAAAATGTCAAGACTGCCTGAGAGGGAATAAACCCTCGACTTCTGAAACCAAAAGCTGGAGTCCTACCGCTAAGCCATACTGACATGGCCCAAGTCCAAACGGCAACGGAAATAGGTTTGCACCTGTATTTACGTAACAGAACCAACACCGACATCAAAACTGATGCTGCATTCAGTGTCTGAACCAATGCGGAGTAAAGGAATACCTGCTTCTGTTGGTGGTTCGTAGGCATCATTGCATCACATCCACCAGTTAACCCGTTCGGAACTGCCATGAAATTTAAATAAAAATTGATGACTAAGTACTGAAATTGATTAAATACTTGTAACTTTGACCACAGATTAAGATTCCGCCAGAGTTGCTTGCTTCTCGGCACGCAAAACCATGTGACATTCTTGGCTCTACCCATTTTGAAACTGAATGTTGGATTAAAAAGAAATATTGAGTTCATCCAGTTTTACGTCATTTCTAACCCACACACTCTTTCTCCCCCCCCCCCCCCCCACCCCCTTCATCTTCTTGCATTTTCTCTGTCAAGCCCCTACTGACAAAAACGTTGCACGTTCAGGTTTGTGCTTATTAGGTGAGACATTCTAGGGAACGCTGGCTTTTGGATATTCATTAATTTAGAGCTATTCCTCTTGCGTAGCAGAAGTGCCGTGAACTCCAGGCCTCGAAGGTGTGGGTCATGAGCAGAATTCGATTTCAGGAGTGTCTTTGTTCTCTTCCGATCTGCTTGATGTAGATTGGCCCGATTCTTAAGCCTGATGATGTCAACAGCAGTTAGTTGGCAAAAATTTGCTAGATTGTGAAGGGTCTTTGTTGTGGAATTGTACAGTGTTTTCATTGTTGGTTGCGCAATAATGTATCTTGGTCTTAAATAATTCATTCCCAGTTGGTATCTGCTGTGTACTTCACCTCATTACAGGACATAAAAGTTTTAACTACCGTACTAGAAACACTGTTTCAACTGAGACTACTGGTATTCTCACAAGCGTGCAGATCCAGTAATTGTGATCCAGTTTAGTGTAGGAATAGCAGTGCACGCAGCGTTATTCTGGGCATGTTTATTCTTAAAATTGGAGCACTTGGGAACATACGGCGTGTCACTGATGTTGACCCCCAACAATTAACAAAATTGTACATAGTTTGCTTTCTCTCTCGTTTTTCAGTTGACTCGTCTTTCTGCTTGGTGAATAAAGTCGCCACTTTGCCTGAAAGGTTTATGTACTTGTCAATTAACATTAAACTAATTTCTCTTTCTTGCAGGCAGCCAAGCTGCAGCCAAACAAGCTGGAGGGGGCCAGTCTGGAGCCAGTAGGGCTGCCGCTAATGCAAAGTTGGGATTGACTATTCAGGTACTGGCATAGAATAAAATATATTCTTTTGGCTGTATCTGTTCTACACGTTTGGTAGGATTTGCAAGTTTTTTTGTTTTTTTTGGTCATTTGTTTTAGGAAGCCCGACAAATATTGAACGTTGATGAAAAACTTGATCCCACATTAGTTCTGAAGAACTACGAGCATCTTTTTGCCGTGAATGAGAAATCAAAAGGTGGATCATTTTACCTTCAGTCCAAGGTAAGATATCCTATTTCCATCCCTCCTTCGCTTCCCTATGTTTTTTGTTTCATAGTTTGATTGTTAAAATAGGAAAAAAAAACGGATGTGTTAATAAACGGGGACAACCCACTCCACCTCAAGTGTGAAGATCACCAATGTTTTACGCTGTCTGCCTGCGTAGCTCTTTCGTTAAGAGCGAGCGAGTTTGTCTGCTGCTTAGCAGTGATTAATTTACAAATTCGGTGGCAGACTCGAAACAAGCATTTGCCCTGACTTCTCCAAAAATCTGGAAAGGAAGCTTAATTGGGGAATAAACACAGTATGCTTGCTACTATGACTGCAACATAAAGATTCCATGTGCCAATATATTTTTACAAAGTTGTTTTGTGTTTACAGTAATTGTTATGGAAGCCCATTTTATTAATGTTGGCACACACTTTACACATAGTAGTGTCACTTGCCAAAGACTTCAAATTGTGACATAATGCGCAATTTCGAACAAGTTTCATGTTAACGCTTAATCTCGCAAACAAGGAATATCACTCCAATATTCCACTAATTGTTATTCCTTGTTTTGAGAAAAGGACAAACCTTCTCACTATATTCAACATTCTGCGTGACATAGCTTTTGTAACATTTCAGAGGGAATGTAGCAAAACCATTTCTCATGAGGGAAAAAATGGAAAAAAATGCATTTTTGTTAAGGCAAAATTTACGCACATTTGAACCAATGTTGCAAAATTGAGCCGTATAGTCCAAGAGATAGGCTACGATTTATTTACCCTTGATTGCCAGAAGCGCCATTGTGATTTTTGTGAACCAACATGGCCGTCATGTCATATTTACATTCTGTCGCTAGTTAATTGTAAAGAGTTAATTTTCTACTTGCCGGACTGAAAATATCCACTACCTGTAAATTTATTTGCATTCAGTTCCTGACAACCCTCTCCAATGTCGGTCGCCACTTGCCATGTGGCGAATGACAATCAATAGTTTGCGACTTGCAATTTAGCCCTACTCGCCAAAATGGTGACCAGCAATAGAAAATGATGCTCAACTAGGGATATCTCGAGAACCGTATAAGCTGGAGACTAACGGTTTGCGGCGTTCTGCTCAGATTTCTAAGGCCTATACAACAGCCTTTTCTTCAATAGTACTGGGGTAAATCAAAATTTTACAGCGCTGTAAATGCATAAATTATAGAAACCATGCACCGTATAAGAGGTATTTGGGATGTGGCTAGTAGGAAATGGCGAGCGTGTTATAAGGTCTACTGGCCAAGTGGCGACTGCAACTGGAATGACATTCGAGAGGGTTGGTTCCTGAGTGCTCGCTACCCTGGAGGAATCGAAACAATCTAGATACGCCCAGCTCAGACAACCACCTGCGCATGCACGGGACCAGCACGCGCAGGCCCTCCGTAAATGGTGTTCCAGCGATAGCCAGCCATCTCTTTTCCTCCAGCTGCCGCTGCCCTGACCGTTCGCCTTTCCCGTTGGCAAGACCCGCCGCTACACGAAGAAGTCTTCCGTTCGCGTTCGATCGCTCGTTCTCCGATCATCCGTACAAGGAATTGGTTCGTTCGTTCGCTGGTCATTTCTTGATGAAGGATTCTCCTACTATAAGGAGACGTTCGTTCATTCGTTCGTGGCATCGTTCGTCACCGTTCACTGCATCGTTCGTCCCACAATCAACGCCATCCATGCAGCTGTCTCGGCTTCCCTGCTCTTGACGCTCATCTCGTTCCAGCCGTCCTAACTGAACGAAGACCTTCATCATTCTGTTCGTCCCGCTCAAGAAGCAAGTGAAGCACTCGCCTTGTATCAAGCACCCACTCGCTGTTTCAGGCCTACCTGAATCTCTGCTCAAGCCCGTCTCTCCCGTCGCTGGCGTGACCATCGTTCAAGCCTTGCCGTTGTGGTCGCTTCGCTGCTGTTACCCGCCATTCTCTTCTCGTTTGTCGTTCCCGTTCGTCGTTCGTTGATCAGAAACTCATCGCATCGTTCGCCGTTCTCGCCCGTTCGTCACTCGCGAAGTCCATCACGTCATCCGTCTTCTGGGCATCATACTGCTATTATCCTCCAGTTCCATCCGTCACCACAACATGCTTCTCACTGTTACCGACTCATCATCCCACTCATTCCCGCGACAAGCTTACCAGGTTTCAACCTCTCCTTCCCAAGCTCTCTGAGGCCTGTAGACTGTCCATCGTTCGCAAGCCCGTTCGTCGTCCACAAGCCCAAGCGCCATTTGCTGTCCGTTCGTCGTTTGCAATACCGTCCACCGGTCTCAGCATCCGCCGCTCACAAGACCATTCGTCATTCGCAAGCTCATGCGCCGATAGCAGTCCGTTCGTCATTCACAAGCCCGTTCGCTGTCCGCAAGCCCATGCGCCGTTCGCTGTCCGTTCGTCGCTCGCAAAACCTGTTCACCGTTTGCGAACTTGTTCGTCGTCCGCAAGCCCATGCGCCATTCGCTATCCGTTCGACGTTCACTAGCCCTTCCATGGCTCACAGCTTCCACCGTTCACAGGACCGTTCCTCGTTCGCAAGCCGTCCACCGTTCGCATGTTCGTTCGTCGTTCGGAAGGACATTCTTAGTTTGCAATCTCGTTCACCACTAACAAGTCCAAGCCGTCCACAAGCCCACTCGTTGTAAGGAGGTTCATTCACCGTTGCAAGCTCGACGACCACCGCTGCGCCCATTGTCGTCGCCACAACTGCCTTTTTCAAGTCATTCTCGTTCGCCATTCATGCTGGCCGCCCGCTGTTTTACACCGATCGTTGCCCTTTGAACATCAATGGAATTTGGCTGATCCTCATGAGTCTATCTCCTCAACGTCCAAGATCGGACCCTTCATCCATTGCGACCTAATCTCATGACGTCGCCAATCTCACACGCCGCCTTGACGTTCAACTCGTTCCTCGCTGGAAGAAGTTGTTCATCATTTCGTTGTCGCCAAACTGGAAGTACCCGTTCGTTATCAGGCCCACTTGCACTGTCAACAATCCTTGAAAACGCCGCATCATTCATTTTCGGCCAACTCGGGAGAAGTTCTTGGTCATTCGTCGTCCGTCGTTTGTCTCGAAACACATTGACATCAAGTCCCATCTCGCTCTCATCACCATCTCGGCCTCATCCGCCATCTTCATGCTCGCCGAGAGGAAAACCGCCTGACACTGCTTTCAAAGGCTTTTGGACTTCATACCGCACACCGAAGTAATGTCAACCCTAACTCATGCCGACACTGCACAAGGGAACTCTTACTTCACTCCGCGTCCCCACGTCCGAGTCGGCAATCACATTATTTACTACGGACCAAGCCAATCACAGCATCAGTAATCTTTCAACCCTGTTCTCCACCCCCCCAAAAAAAATACCCGTCGTCAACAGGCATCGATATTCCACGACTGAATCGGGGCCATCCCGTCCATACCAGACGAAAGCAACATCGCCCGACACATTGCCCCTAACTTCACCCCACGTTCCCGTGCACACATCGCAACATCGCTGACGACCACTCTAGCTGCTCACACTCTGAATCCACCTATCGCCCATACGTTCGCCGTTCTTGGAAACGTCAAGCATTCAACTCACTTGCATCATCACACTTTCCAAATCCGTTCGCTCCACCATGCATCCATCACTCACGCTCACCAGCTCAGTCACAACGTTTGCCAATGCACACGTTTTCGCAACCCAGCACCACATCTCCTTCAATTGATAAAAATCATTCAGACTCTACCAATCAATGTATCTGCTACAAATCTTAACACTTCATCGGATAATCAACATCCAGTCTCCGTCACCAACCTGTCTCCGTCACCAACCTGGACCATCCTGCCGAAACTGAATTTTCTTCAGAACTCACCACCACTGAATCAACATGGAAAAGGACGTTAACTGCACAGTCTCTCATGCCACCCTGAAGTGATGACCATCCTCTACGCGCACTTCGAGGGAAGAATTCTTCACACAACACCCCTTCGGGTCCGCCATGTCTTACGCCAACACACCGGAATCCCTGTTACTTCTCCACCTTCCACAACCAAGATTCTCGAGGAATTTCCGGCCAACCAACGAATCGGATCACACCATCTTCCGCCATCCGAACCTCTCTGTAATTTAATGTCACATTCATCCCAGATCCTTGGGAATTCGACCTTTTCAAAGCTACATGCTAAACTCTCATAAACAGTCAAACATGTTGAAACATTCTGCCACCACACAGACTTTAGGCTCATATTCAACGCCACGTCAGCTCCGAAGCCCTCTCCAACTTCAACCTGATGTCTTCCGATTCACAACCAGCGGCTTCTCATCAAAATCCCCAACAACGCCGCAGCTCCTTAAACATCGCAACCCACGGTCCCTCTCCTAGCCTTGGGTAGCTCTTGGACCTCCACCGAGTCAAAACTGGCCTTTCACCAGAACTGTCCCAAGCGCTCTCAAAGCCCATGGTAGTTTGTACGGCTGATCGCCTCTTTCACTTAACACCCGTCCTGCTTTTCAAATGGAGTACCCACAACTTCACGTCCACTTCTGATCCGGCGACTCCCCACGACGACTCCAGAGTACAACATCTGTACTAAAGGTTAGTTCTAAACCAGGTCCACATTCTCTCACCTTCTAACACTTGGAACACGCACATCTGCTATTCATCCACCCCATCTGCCGCTCCCGACGTTCACTGCTCCTCTTCAACCCGTTTCACAACTTCTGCCGAATCATGCACCCACTACTTCAACCACATGTGAAGCATTGTTCCTTGAGCGTCTCGACTTGCTCCCAAGCCTTGAATTTTAATGATTCTTTTTTGGCTTAACGCAAGGCTTCTTCTCAACTCTTCTGAAGTCGGAATTTCGGCACAAGGCATTTCGCGACATCTCGACGCTCGTATCAAAAAGCCCCAAACCGGACTAGCCAACACTGACTTGATCTGTTCCACAAATCAACTCCAGCCCTGCTAAATCTTCAGCAACCGAACGTCTACATCTTCTCTGAATTGTCACTTCCTTGTACTCAAAAACCGCACTCATAACACTCAATGGACTAACCAACCACCAGGGAAACCTTTCCTGACCCTTCCATGCTCGTCTACTACGTTTATACCACATGTGCCGTCACCCAACTTCAACTTAAACATCTCAACAAAACGGTCAATGCTGGAAACTGGAAACTCGACCGAACTTCCTCGCCAACTCGCTTGGTAATTGGAAGTTCCCTCCCCGCGCCTACTGCTTTGCGCACAAAGTAGGTTGTGACAGGACAACGTTGCACATGCAACCAATCCACCACAACTCCGTCACAAAGGACCCAGCTGTCACCCTTGGGGGCCCCGCCATGATGGTGCCCGCCACCTATATTGACGAGGTCTACTGCAAATGCAAATAAATTTACAGGTAGTG
>JAHWFP010055247.1:57664-187116 GCA_023313725.1 Lithobius niger | reverse complement strand
ACAAGCAGACGATTCTGCTATTTCGCTTGCTGAAACTGTATTCGTTTCGCCATTGTCATTTGCCCTAGCAAGCGTAGCTTAGCTCTCATCCACAAAGTATTCTCTACTGACGAGCCCAATCAAGGGCGAAACAGTCTGTCTATAGATCTTTGTGGGTGAGATCTAATTGATGCTAAAATCGTATTTTAAATACGTTAAATTTGCATTCACGCAACTAATATCAAGAGTTTATAAGGTTGGGAAGGAGAATTTGTAACTCTAGAAATGCCCTATTGAAACATGTTAGAGCCATTCCTATTAGTTCTGTCATTCAGAAGGCGCCACATGTTCCACCTGGTAATTTTTGCTCATTTTTCAGCCCAAATCTAAAGTAAACTAAATTAAAACTATGCTAAACTAAATAATAACTAAATACAAGCTAGTTTTGTTTAGTTTTAATTTTAGGCTGAAAACTGAGTAGAAATTTCCACATAAAACACATGGCACCTTCTAAAAACTTAGACGGAACTAAAAGGAATGAATCTACGACGTTTCAGTAGGGGTCTCAGTCACAAATTCTCCTCCTCAACCCTAAAATTGTTGCTTATATTAATCAATTATTATAGCCTTTTTTCGAATAGCTCAAAATGGACATGATTAGACTAGTTGGAAAGGTGGCGATGTATTCTTTCCATCCGTCCTTGTCAAGACTTGTTGACTCAATTAGGCACTGACCTACGCCCACATAAGGTGACAATATAATGGATTTGCACCGAAAGCGCATGGCGATTTTCGATTAAAAAGTGCTCTAGTGAGCTCTACAACAGCCTGAAGTGTACGTGCTTAGGCTCGTTGGAAAGGTGGCAATGTATTTATTCCATCCATCCTAATCAATTGTTAAAAAGCATGCACTGCTTGCCAACTTCAAAGTTGAAACTCACCAAGCGCTTTCGCTGCAAACCCATTACAATGCCACCTTTAAACGGGCATTAAGCGGTCCCTAACTGGGTAAACAAGTTTTGATTAGGATGGGTGGAAACAATAAATCGCCATCTTTCCTACGACCCTAAGCACGTCCACTTCGGTCTATTAGAGAGCTTAAAAGAGCACTTTTAAATATAAAATCACCGTGCGCTTTTGCCTGACACCTATTACAATGCCACCTATTACAACGGGCGTAGGACGGTCTGTAATTGGGTTAACAAGTTTTGATTGGGATGGATGTAAAGATTATACCGCCACCTTTTCAACGAGCCCAAGCACCTCCACTTCGGGCTATAGAGAGCTGAGAAGAGCACTTTTAAATCGAAAGTCGCTATAATAATTGATTAATATTACTAGTTCGCTTTCAAATTTAACATATCAGAAAACGGCAAAAGCGTATACTCTACCTAAAACTTTGTTATAATGCACTTTTTTTTATCGTATAATTATCTTCAATTAAAAAACAATTAACTCTCTACGATTAATCAAGCAGTTACAGTCGTTTTAATGCCAAAATGTAAATATGACATGGCGGCAATATTGGCAGCCATATTGTTGACGTCATATTTCAGCCCCCCACCACAGTTTATTACTAAGACTAGCTTATTTTCATTACATACCGTAAGTGGTAGTCTATCCAAAAATCCCAACGACACTTTTGGCATTTCTAGGGTAAATAAATCTGGTCTATTTCTTGGACTAATACAGGGAAGCTAACGTGTAGGAATGTACCTTTAAACGTTAACATGGACCTTGCTCGAATTGTGCTGCTGAACTCTCATAGCAACATTAAATTTTTCCTTATTTTTAACATAATGTGCTTATTAACAATTCTTGTTATGCAGATTCAAAAATTGTTTCCATATTACACATTAATTTTATTTGAGTAGTTTCTGTGGAACCCCTGTTTTTATTTTGTAAAATACTGGTAGAAATTGTTGCAATTTTATTAATACAAGTATTTTGCTCTACGAATGAAAAGTTGCCTCTCCCCGACATTCCTCACCCTTTATGAGTCTCCTAGCACTATTTGTCACTTGTCAGAATTACCAAGGCACCCAGCCTTGGTTTTATTAATTTCTGCAAGTTTTAAGTCAGCTGAAGGAACTTCACCACACGAACTATCACACTTACAATATTGCCAGATGTCTTGAAGGTGAAAAGAATGGAAGGGGAGCGAGCGGCGAACTCCTGAATTGAGCTAGGAAATTGTCCAGAACAGGGAAAATAAACCCCGTAGCTGCTTAAAGGGGTGTATTGTCTACCACACTACTGATTAGTAGGGAATGTCAATTAAGCAGAGGAATAAACCAGTTTAAGTCTTGTATTGTGTCCTCTAAAGCTGTAAGAGCATTTAACAGAGAGTGACGTTCTTAATAAATATCGTGGATTCTTCCACGCATATGAAGCAAATTAATTCTTGTATACACGAACTGGGTCGATTTTAAACTTGTAGTATATGAGGGTTATACCCCTGGATTGAAACTGGGAAACCTCCGATCATCATTAGGGATGTGGATAGTGTCCAGAATATATCCCCTAGCTGCTGAAGGTGGATAATTATCTTTCATACTATACTGACTCGTTCGCTTTCTGGTCACGGACTAAATCAAATAAATTCTAAGTCCTAGATTGGTGTCTGATAGATCTGTTAAAGTGGGACTACTTCATAGAATTAAACAGGACAGAAAGACAAATGAGCCCGATAAGATACAAAGCTATTTATATTGCCTTTTGGACGTAAATGTGAGACTGCCTGAGCGGGGAATTGAACTCTCATCCTTAAAACCAAAGGCCGAAGTTCTACTGCTAAGCCATATTGTACTGCTTAACGGTAGGACTTCGGCCTTTGGTTTCAAAGGTTGTGGGTAGAATTCCCCGCCCAGGCAGTCTGACATGTTGGCAACATGAATAGCTTTGCATCCGCATTTATTTAATACTTCATAGAAAATGGTAATGCGTGCTGATAAGAGCATTAAAAAAAAAAAAGGTAAGTTGGTTCTCAGACCCCGCCGCACCAATTTTTTCACTGGAAATATAAAGAAACGAAGTGGCAAAAGTAGCAATTGCAGATAAAAAATGGTCCTCAGGTTGAGGCACACAAAATAATTACCATTCTTGTCATTAAATAACTTTATGGAGACGTGGTAAGTAGAATTATGAAGTAGAGTTCATCATTTTACCAAAAATAAAAAGTAATTTCTTAAAATAAATAAATACATTTAAAAAATAAAATTCTGCCTACACAAATTTCTTAAGAAAACGGCCCGAGAACCAACTTTTTTTTAGAAACTTGATATAGGTTTCTAAGTAAAGCCCTCTATGTAAATCAAAATCACAAATTTTAGCTACCCTAGCTTGAAATGGATATTTTGTTTTGCTAATCCTTTGTAAACCGTAGAACACCTTTTAATGATTTGATGAACTTGAAAAGTTCCAACGATGTGACTATTTGCTAGGAAACCAACCAAGAGTGAGACATGTATACATTATGTGCCATGTAACGATGTGTTTATGCTATCATAAACCAATTTACCAAGTTGACTTTTATATTTTTGCTAATAAAAAAAATCTTTGACATAAATAGCTAATAGTCAAGTTGGATTTAAATGGCGAATAATACACCATTTGAAGGTGCTTGCTCTAATATTTTCTGTAACATGGATTTCTTAACATTCAGCTAAACCTGTTAAACACTGCAAAATACTTTCCTGTGTGATACTGTTGCATTCAGCAAACGTAACTTAGCCAAATGTTACAAACTCTCTTCGTCTGTGTTGTGTATTACCGTACATTGGGTACATACATAAACCCTAAATAAATGTTTCCTGTGGCATGGCCTTCTTGTGTGGTATGTTTGTGTTAGTCAGCCAAACGTTATAAACATTGCAAACACCATTTTTCTTTGGGTTGCTGCAAAGATAGAAGAGGGTAAATTCTTCTAATTGTGGGCGTATTTGATTAAGACAGCTTCCCGTTCCCCCAAGGTAGTTAAAATTCCCCTCAACCTGAAACGTTGAGATTTATAATAAAGAACAAGATAAAAGTCTAGTTAAGGTGGCAAAGCGGTAATTTGAAAAATGTCTATATCTGGTTTAGTGTTCAGATATCAACTAAAGTTAAACGTCATTGTCAAACAGTAAGATTTAGTACATACAGTATTTTCCTTAACGTAATTTTCATATTAACTGCAAAATGTACAAATTAAGTATACGTGTATAATCATTTTTATGTCAATTACTCACGAAATGCAATATCAACACGAAGTTATGCCAAAATGCATGGAAGAGACTACTCTAGGACTCTCCTCTGAATTTTTTAGTTAAACTAGCAAGAAAGATTTCTTACAGATTTTTTAATTTTACTAGCCTACCTACGAAAAATTAATACGAACAGAAAAATAGAACTGCTGGTAAGAGATGCAAGAAAGTTGCAAATACCAAAGGAATTATTTTACGGGTTGACCCTAACTGTAACAACGCCTGTACTGAATTCCGGGTTACTTGTGACTGAAAGGAAAGGCTAAGCCATGGTTTCGTAAAGTTGAGAAACCATACTACCGTAAATTGCCTTAATTCGTGGTTTTTCATGCACTAAAATTAACTGAAAGCTTCTAAATAATCTAGTAACCAAATAAACTAAATTCCCAAACAAATGATAATAAAGCATTATTGTGTTAATGTGGGCCAAACCCGGATCACGTACGTGAATGTACGCATAAACGCTTAATTTCCGCGATGGAGTTAGGCCTAAACATCCTCCCTGGACAGAAGTGAGATTCAAATTAAAATTTTGTGGCAGCCCACCCCCCTTTTTTATCGAATTTTAACAACCCATGGGCATTCATTAGGCCATTTACGGTATACTGAAAATAAAATGAACTTCTTTTTCGGCAACTTTGTCATGGAAACCTCTTCTGGCAGCTCAGATCTCCTTCTAGTGACAAGGACGAAACGAATACGGTTTTAACAGGCGAAATAGCAGAAACTTCTGCTTGTTTGGGGCGCCATTCTACTGAATGGTTGACACCCAGGCCTAGGAAATTTTTACCAATTGATCATTTAATGTTAAATATTAAATCTCCTTCTAGCCCTAGGAAAGCCCTTTCTAGGGGCCGGAAACAACATTTTTCCATTCAAGAGAGATTTTGGTGAAACCTTGACAGGCAACATCGCAAAAGGATCAAAGACGTCATCCTAAGTGCGTATGAGAAAAAATCATTTGCGGAGACGACAATATCAGAGTTACGGCACATGAGCTAAGGGCAATCCCCACAGCAGCACCACCGTGTTCATGTCGTACTACTTCCGTGAGATGACGATGTAAGCCAACGAACTACATCATTTGGGCCCCATCGTAACAGCCAGATGTATCGTCAACACCTCTTAAGAACTCAGAAACGGAAGCAAGTCCACACTCAAGACAGAAGCAAGACCCTCGTCTCTAAACGAACGGCCCTTACCAGTGCCACCACATCCTACGAAGAGATACAAATTGCCCGTTTAACTATTTTCTGAACAAAGTGCGAAGTTTAACTTTTTGGGAGAACTGGCTCGTGTAACCCTAGGGTACCGTCAAGGCAGTGCCTGCCATCTAACTTTGACGAGATCTAACTGTGAATACCAAAATTCTCAGACAATATATGTTTTCCAGCGGCAACAAGAAACATAAATTTGCTCAAATTTGTTTCTTTTGCCTAGGAAAACATACATTACGTTACCCACACTACCACCCTCTTGAGTCACTTTCTTGACAATATAGAGAGTAAAAATGATGCCCGCCTGTCGCGCTGACGTGCTTATATACGGAGGGAAGCGCCTGCGGGTTACCGAGTTGGCAGCTACAAGCAACCTGAAAACCTCTAGGAAAAACACCAGCACTCGAACAAATACCTAAATTCACAGGTAGTGTAATTTTTCCTAGGCAAAAAAAACAAATTTTAGCCGGTCTATTTATGTTTCTTCGGTTTTTGGAAGAGTCGCTTGTTGCTCAAGCAGGTCGAATTTGAATGTCTGAGAATTTGACTGAATATGGAAACTTGTCCCCTTCACAGGTTGACCGAGATGGGGGAACACCCGTCTCGTACTGCAACCATGTTTCTGACATCCGGTCTCGACAGGAAATACACCTCTTTCCAGCAATGCAGGCTAAGCCTGCAAAAATGAAACTAACTCCCAACGCTCACGCTACCTGAAAGCGCAACTGACTGGTAGTTGTGAATTTGTCTTTGTATTTGTTTCGCCTTTGTCATTTGTCTTCTCTTTGTCTGCCTAAATAAGAGTATGGCGTACTCGTATTGGACTCGAAGGTAATTACGGTTAAGAAAAATCTGGACTTTACCCTCCAGCCTAGTTTTACTACTGATGTGCAGGTCCTTCTACAAAGCTTCCAATGGGTGCCGGTGATTGACCTCACATTAGGCAAGTCTGTCAACCAATGTAGCCAAACGTCCAACATCCTTGGCCATGTAAAAGCGATGCTCTTTCAAAAATAACATCTCGTCCATTATGAAAGCTGACAAATCCAACACTACTGTTGTGCTTGACCTTGATGATTACAGCAGTAGACTCCATATATGAAAACACCGGTAGGTGGTGGTTACTGTAGTTAGCAGACGACATCATAAAAACAAACAAACACAACACCACAAATCAGAAACACAGTTCCTTGAACTTTTGGTGGAAAATTGATTATGGAAGTCAATAGATGTTACAAATACTTCCACAAACTTCATCCACCTTCTTCAGAAAGTAAATGCCCAAAAAACGTAGAGATTACATAAGTCAAAATCGTTAGTCAGAATTTGAAACTGCCGCTTCGTCAGACAGTTGGGTCGAACCAACCTAGTGATATGCGGGTAGGCAGGACTGCAAATGTTCATGAGTGTTATGTTGTTGGCACGGAATTTGTAAATACCAATCTATTCTAATCCACGAAAGTGCAATTCCTGGAGAGAATTGGAGCACAGAAGGATAGAGGAGGTGTTCTAGCCAATGACATGGTGCCGGTATTGCTTAATGTGCATGCAGTGCCATTGGTGGTTGTTCCTTTCTTTACGTCGTTTTTGTGCTCACAAAGTTTTCATTTTGTTTCTCCGATGTAAAGTGCCCCGCAAGTCTCACAGGGCACGCAGTACACTACACCTTTCATGTCGAAGCGCTTGGGGGCCACAACTTGTTCAACAACAGAACACTTTGGGACAGAAATACTGCTGGGGTTTCCCTTACGGAGGATATTGGATCTGCGGCGGAGAGGGTACCGGTGGAGGGGGACTCGAGATTGGAGGTAGTTCGGAGGAGAGGGGAGGGGGGGGGGGTGGAAATTCCACTGTGGAACTTTTTCTCAGGGATTTCACTGGTTGAGTTTACTAAGGACAAGGGTGATTCACTTCATGCGGGCCGCTCGGAGATCATCCACGAATCGCCTCCATAGTGGCATGTTGGGAAACAGTTTTGTAATAAGGTCGTCAAGATTCTACATAACTAAAGGTTGGTTGGATGTCTATGGAAACACTTAACATTGTTCCGCCGTAGCACCTGGTGAACCTCGTCACATCTTCCAACAAGCTAGGTAACAACTACTGCTGCCGTTGATAAGTCTTGCTGGAGGTGCAGGAACTTGGTTTTGGCTAACTCAAGATGTTGCTGAGCCGTGGCTGCTAGGGACGAATGGTCTACAATCCGGTTGAGCTCGGTCTGTAGAATCGCTCGAAGCTGATGTTTATTATGTCCCGAGAAGTAAAGTACTCATCTTCCAGAGTGCGAAGGCTTCCTAAAAGATGCAAAAAGGATGGACGAAGGACATCTTGTGAGCCCCATGGCAGAATCAGCGCGATGCGCGACATACGTCGCAGACAGTTGAAGGCCGCCGCAGACAAATTTTGGCCAAATTTCTGCCGTTTTGTCAATTTTTGACCGATTTTGACATTCCATTATTTTAATCGTCTCGACGAGACCTTTCCATTGGTGGAATAGCCAGATCAATAGGATAAAGCACTAAAAAGTTATTCCATAAAAACCAATAAACATGTGAGTAACCATATGATAAAAACAGATTAGCTGCAGACAATTGGTGTCGCAGACCGTTGCAGAAAGGTTTGCTTCTGGGCTCGTGAGTTTGATGCTGTCGTCAACTTCATTCTCCGATGAGAACTGAATGCTGGGATTTCACTGGTTGAGTTTACTAAGGACAAGGGTGATTCACTTCATGCGGGCCACTCGGAGATCATCCACGAATCGCCTCCATAGTGGCATGTTGGGAAACAGTTTTGTAATAAGGTCGTCAAGATTCTACATAACTAACGCAGCGAGAACAGGAGAGCACGAGTATCCCATACCGGGATCGGGCCTATTAGCTGGTCAAGGGTACCCCTATGGGATACTCGTGCTCTCCTATTCTCACCGAGTTAGTTTTTATGCAGAATCTTGACGAGTATATGACAAAACTGTTTCCCAACATGCCACTCTGGAGGAGATTCATGGATAAACTCATCCAGTGGAATCCCAGCATTCAGTTCACATCGGAGAATTAAGTTGACAACAGCATTGCTTTTCTTGATGGTAAACTCACGAGATGTCATCCGTCCATCCTTTTTGCACCTTTTAGGAAGCCTTCGTATTCTGGAAGATGTGTACCTTACTCCTCAGGACATCCTAAACATCAGCTTCTAGCGATTCTACAGAAGAAGCTCAACCGGATTGTTGACGATTCGTCCCAAGCAGCCACAGCTCGTCAACATCTTGATTTAGCCAAAACCAAGTTCTGCACCTTTAATACCCAGCAATAAATATTTTTGGTTTGCGTTACGCAGTTAAAAAAAAATAGGGTCGGTCGGAAATTTTTTTTGCACTTTTTTTTTGTTACTAAATCAGAAAGCCTTTACTTCAAAAATTGTAATTTAATATTTTTTTATGCAATAACGATACGTTCATGTTCACGGAACAATATTTTTCCAGGAAGCATTTGAACCATTTTTGTATCATAGGATGGAGCGTCAAATTAGGAAGGGGGATTTTATTTCCTTGGATGGAAAAAGAGTTTAGGGTCGGCTCGTAAAAATAAGGTATGTCGGGTAACGCAAACCGTACCATTTTTTTTGTTTGGCTTTAACAAATTCCGTGCCATCAACATAACACTCATAAACTTTTGTAGTCCTGCCTACCCGCACATCACTACGTTGGTTCGACCCGACGTGTCTGACGAACTCAATCGACTGTGGCAAGTTATACTTAAACGAAGTATAGAAATCAGTGGACGGGACATTGAAGCGGCAGTTTCAAATTCAGACTAACGATTCTGACTTTTATGTAATCTCTACGTTTTTTTGCATTTACCTTCTGAAGAAGGTGGACGAAGTTTGTGGAAGTATATGTAACATCAAGAATTGATAGGGCTTGGGAGGAGAATTTGTAACTCTAAAAAGTTCCTATTGTGTCGTTGTTGTGGAGATTGAAACACCTTAGATTCTGTTCTATTAGTTCAGTCCTAGTTTTCAGAGGGCGCCACGTGTTCCATTTGGTAATTTTGCTCATTTTTCAGCCCAAATCTAAAGTAAACTAAATTACAACTAAGCTAGGCCAAATAATAATTAAATGCAAGCTAGTTTCGTTTAGTTTAGTTTAATTTTTGGCTAAACACCCAGTAGAAATTCCCACGAAAAACACATGGCGCCCTCTATAAACTAAGACTGAACTAATATGAATGTGTCTAAGACGTTTCAGTATGGGTCTCAGTCACAAATTCTCCTTCCCAACCCTATAAATTCTTCGTAACATGTATTGACTTCCATAATTAATTTTCCACCGAAAATTCAAGGAACTGTGTTTCTGATTTGTGGTGGTGTTTGTTTTTTTCTTATGAAATCGAGTCCAGTGTGAGACAAATTAACCTAAACTGTACTAAATGATTTAAGTACAAACTTAAACTCAATGCACCAATGCATACTAGCTAACCTCAACTGTCTTAAAAATAAAGGACTCGTTGAATCACAGTTTTCTGTAATGAGACCTGACGTTGATGCTCGACTCGTACTTGTGTTTGCGCAGGTATAGATCCACAAGGAAGGATACCTGCTTAGACTTACCAAATTCGCAAAAGGGGAGGCCTTCCTAGAAGATCGACTAGCTTATTTCCCCAAGCCTAAAGAAATACATGTCTCCAAACACCGTCCATTTCATCGAGCAGTTGAAAAGTTAAGTTGTCAGCTGATTAAACCCTTACTTCCTTTGACGTGCGGGCCTTGTTTCCAAGTCTTTCGCACATCCTCATCTTGAAGAAGTTTGAATCCGCTGCACGGCAATGAGTAGACCAAAGTGAACACCAAGCAGATACGAGATTGCTCAAGATTTTACTTACCAACATTTATGTGACCTTTGATGGAATGGAAGGGTGTATTAACCAATTTGGGGACTTCTACAGATTATTCATGCTCCCAGGTATTGGCGGAGATCATGCTCCAGTTGCTTGATGAAACATGTTATTTGTGCACATCCTGAGCTTAAAATCTGGACAAGTTGTGTCGATGACACGTTAACCGCCATCCAACAAAATAGTGTTAACCTGGTACTCTTATTGGGACTCAACCTCTAATTATAATAATAATAATAATAATAGTTTCCTGTTCATCTCTAGGAACCAGGGTGGATGGGAAGGGCTACATTCATTGCCACTGATACCCAACCACATTCACAGTTGAAAGAGAGAATACCATTTCTGGACATGCCTCGTTACCAGAGTGGGAACTCTTTGAGAAACCAGAGCAAACTGGTTGGAAAATTGCAAACAACTTAGACCATTCAAAGAACCAACTCGTGTTCATCCTCTGGTATCAGTCCTTTTCCTGCCAGGTCGTGGTGTCACACTTCCAAAATGCAAAGCTGAAGTTTCTTGTGCTAGGATATCCAGCAGCGCTTGAGAACAAAGCCATCTCCCAAGCCAAACTGGAAACCCACAGAAAGAACTGGTTCTAAGTCCCACAAAGAATGCCCTGTAAAGATGGTTACCTACATCCTAGGACAGAGCGAGAAGTACAAAGCGCCCTCTTCCGTGGTGGACTCGGCTGTTTTTTTCCGCAACCTGCCCGAGATTTCTGCCATAATCCAGCATGGTAGTGCTTTCCCTGGAAATGACTGTGATAAGACACGCCAAATCCATGTTAAGACCACCCCCCAGTCACTGTGACCCAATTGCATCACCCCCACACCGGGTCCAAAGCCAAACAATGAGATCTCGCTGCACCAGATCTGAATCCTGGCCCCCCAACGCTGAATGTGAGCCTCCCCACAAAAACCTGCATATGTGTCACTTTCCGACTCCCCACACTAAAGCGGTGGTGTATGCAGTCAGTCCCTTGTGCTTCTTGTGGCAGTTTGTTTATTTGAGAGGCGAATTGACACATTCTTTAAAGAACATGTACAAGCTACAAAGAAACATAAGAAGAATAGTGTGACATACCACAGAAACAGACAAAACACAGCATTGACTGAGAAAAAGCCCAACTGCTCCTCAAATCGAACACGTACATTCAGCACATGTCCTCGGAGCACTGGACATCACTGGTATACAATATTGGACATCACTGGTGTCCCCTTGATAACCAACATTCATGAGCCGGTTTTGAAGAATATGGCAAAGATAGTAAACCCTGAACTCTCTTCTCTCCTCTCCAAATGCTGGAGGGCTCTCCTTAACACATCATTGATAGGGCAGCAGTTTCGCCACTCAACTACACCAAGAGCTGACAGCGCAAAATAAAAAAAACCTTAGTCTGTAACATGTATTCGAATCAGTTGTACTTGAGCCATATCTTGAAGCCTGGAGAAGGAAATCGATTACATACGTAATATTTTTGACCAAAAATGTACAGTTGAAACAAATGCATGCTGCCAGGCAAATGAATATCAAATTTCAGAACTCCAAGTAATAGCAATCTAAATTTTTACAAATAATTTTAAAGCAACAAACGTGATTTTTCAGCAACTTCCGGTTATAAATGCTTATACATGCCTGAACTAAATATTTATTTTCGTAAAAAGTACTGAAGCTGATAAAATAACACTTTCATAATTAGAAAGCTACCTTCGCAGAATAGTTTTGCATTAAAAAAAATTTGCCACTCTGACCAGAATTAACCCTGTGCCACCTTAATTACTTGAAAGTATTATTTCATAACTACCTTGAAACAGTTAATACCACAATCACCAATGTGTAATCGCAATGAATTTTAAAAATGGTGAGAGCAGTTCTTCTAAATTAAGAATGGCCTTGATAAAACATGGAGAATTTTTACGTTCTTAGATGAAACCTGCCAGCCACACTGTCATTTCAAGGTTGAAATTCTTCACTCCGAAGCTCAGATGTCTTCTTCCCACGCCTTCATTTGTTGAGGATAAAATTGTGACTGTTAATAAATTCATTGTTAAACGGTCCTTCAGTGGCATAGCTACCGATACCGTATTATCTGCTGAAAACCGAAGTCGAACGATAAAAGCAATGCAACAACTAAAACCTGTTTTCCCTATCACTCTGAATGAAAAACGTAAAGAAGCAGCAGTGTTAATACCATTATGTATGTATGAAGGTAACGTAGGGATCTTATTTACTGTGCGTTCTCACATTGTTGGTTCTCATCGAGGACAAGTAAGTTTTCCCGGAGGTAGGGCAGAGGCTGGAGACGTGGATCTTGTGCAAACAGCGTTACGGGAGGCAGAGGAAGAACTTGGATACTGTTTCAAGAATATAGATGTGTGGGGAACATTGCCGCCTTTCCCTACACGTCGCAAGGGAGAAGTGGTAACACCCGTCTTAGCTAATATAGGAACAGTTGAATTGGCTTCACTCAATCCAAACGAAGAGGTGGATATAGTTTTTGTTTCATCTCTTGAAAAATTGTGTTGTCCCCAAAATTTTGGGTACACTCTGTTTAAAAAAGTAAAGTTGAGCTTGCCTGTCTTTAATGTAGAACACAGAATTTGGGGTTTGACGGCCGGAATTCTTCATTTAGTTTTGTCAGTTCTTATGCCAAACCAATACAAGAATGAGCTGAAATTCATCAAACCGGTTGAAGTGCAATAAATAGATAATTGTTTAAATGCTGAATACCATAACTAGTGAGTGTGCAATATGAGCTTCTCGTTTTCTTCTAGGTTGTGCGAGCAAAGGAACGTATAGACCAAGAATATCAAGACAGACTCAAAGATAGGCCTAAGCCTTCTCATAAGAATTCTGAAGGGACTTGAGCATTTGTTTTGATTTGTTTGTTTTTATGTAAGTAAAGAATAGAACAAATTATTTATGTAACTGCAACTATTTGTTGGTTGTCCACAATGTTGATAAACTACTTCAAAAGTGATTTCTCATTAGTTGTTTGTTAAAGAATAAATTTGAGGTTGTTATAATTACCTTTGTACGGTTCTTTTTCCTTGGGTGAAATATTCTTTAGGGAGTACCAACACTTGTGACTTTTTTAATTTTCACAAGCAGTGGCGTACACATGCCACCAAGAGGGCAGGGGCAAACTTTTGATAAACTTGTACTACTCACAGTAAAAACAAACGGCTGCGGCGACTACCTAGTCATGTCTTCTGTATACGTCTGTTTCATACTGCTAGTTTTTTTTTATTCATTTTAATTAAATTTTTGGACGCTGAATCTGATGGTAAAAACCGTTTCTGTATCTGGTACCATTCCATAGATGATGAGTTCGCTCTGCCTATTCGGCTTCGTCCGGTTTTTTTTATTCCTTTTAACTAATTTTTGGACGCTGAATCTAATGGTGGAAACCGTTTGTCTGCTATTTGCATCTCTTACCGTTCTGGAGTTGATAAAGGCGACGGACGGACAGAGTCGTTGCCATAGTTTTCTCAGCTATTTTGGCAACTGTTTGCCCATCCCCCCTCTATGACACTGTTTACAAGCCTCATGGCATTATGTCAAGTACTCGACGAAAATACAAAAGAGTGTTTCAGACCACTGAAGTACTTGATACTTTTTTTTTCACGGTCTGACGTTAATTACATTATTTAAACAGACTAAAAAAAAATAATAAACTTGTCGTGGCAATTGGATTTCTTGTCTAGCATCCAATATGAAAATTTCTAGCGAAATTGTCAAGTTGTCCTGTAGCACACACTTCTCTACCATTGTGCAGTGTTTTCTCTAGTTCAGTTGGTAAAGATTAAAAATGTGAGGTGGGATAAACCAAATAAATTATAACAGTGGGTATCACAATAGGTTGCTTATGGGCAAGGGGAAGCAAAGGCTTGTCCCGTGTAAGATTTTAATGCAGTAAATAGTGGCAAGATGCTTTTATTTGTGAGACAGGTTGATAACTATTACAAGGTCTGGCACAATTCTGAACTTTTTGTCGTTAAATATAATGAAAGTTGTATTTCCATAGAAAAAAATTAATACCCAACTCAAAACAGTCTCATCGTTCTCATGCACTAACATCTGTGGTTCTCTGTGTATGTATGGCAGCCCAAAAGTCTGGATATCCCCTCGGTCATTCCAAATCTACTTACAGGAGGCCACGAAAATGTACACAAATAAACTATAGCTCGGGGGCATGGCATATAATGTTGGTTAGTTTGAATCGTAAACCAATGCCAAAGCAAAAAATAGAATGAAATTTGGAGAAGAATCATAGGATTTGCAGGCAATCAAAGTTTGAGGTAAAAGCTGCATTGCAGTACATAACCATCACGCAGCAAAATGCCCACACGTGTTTACCAATAACTTCAATTGCCTGCAACTCCTATTATTATGCTCTGAATTTCATTCTGTTTTTGTGCTTTTGCGTTGGTTTACAGTTCTCTATAAATTTATGCCTCTAATCTTCGATGTGTAGTTCAAAAGTTAGCATTGTGATGAGGATGATCGTTAATGACCATTCCAATATGATTCAAACTGCCATCATTATATGTTCCCCGAGCCACAGTTTATTTACATATTTCGTGGTCCTCCTGTAGTAGATTTGGTATGACCGAGGTGTTAACCAGACTTTCGGGTCATCCTGTATTTTCTGATCCCCCCCCCCCCCCCCGAGCACTTATCGATTATATTTCTTCAATTGGATTTAACAAAACAATTAGGTGCAGCTTTTTTGTAATAAAGATCGATCTATGAAAAATGTAACACTGCTTTTAAAGTAAGCGGTTAGTATACTGTCAGTAAGAGTTTTGGGCTTAACAGTTGCTGAATTTCAGTTGTGGCATTATATTCAATAATTGGCCACCTTGCTGAAGCTGTCCTCTCTGCCACTTCCATATGAACCCCATTTCAAGAATACCTGCAGTTGACAATGCCAAGACTGCACCAGTGGCGTGTACACCATAGAGTCAGACTGGCAGGTGCCAGGGGCCCACCTGCGTTAGGGGCCCCTGCTCACCCACCAAATGCAAGCAAACTAAAAGTAAAGCTTTAAAATCATTGCTGAATATATTGGGTCCAGAGTTAAGGATTTTGCATAATTTCAATGTGTATTTTCAAAAAATGTCTCCACTTCTGGGAATTAATCCATTGGTGGATAAGGTAGAAGCTTAATTCAAATACCGATGGAACGGATGATTTACTTCGGTTTTAAGCTTAAAGATGGTTGGTTGCCCGTAAAGAAAAAACCTGCTTCACTGCTGATTTTTAATTTATTTGGGGTTGTGTCTTCTAGTTAAGCATTTATCAGCAGTGGCAGATTTAGGTGGGTGTAATGGGTGCGAGCGCACCCCCTTCAGTACTAAAAGTAAATTTTAAAAATATTGTTTTCATGCTACGCGTGGGAAAGAAAGTTTTCACCTCTTATTGTTATTTATGTTATTTTCCCCAGGAAGTCCTACTGAATAGAGAAGTCTTCAAAAGAGTTTTAGGGTGCAGAAAGGTATTGAAGGAAATTAATGTTAAACCAACTGCAGATGAAAGGGCATAGCTATTTTGGCAGTAATCTGATGTCATTGTGGGGAGTCGGTGTGTGGTAATTAGTCCTCATGTTTGTTGGCTGCTGAATGAATATTTTGACTACAGCGGTTGTTTGATGGCCTAAGCTTATCTACGAGCATGGGCCCCAGAAGGCCGTAAAAAAAGCTAAAAATGTAAAAGTTTCACGGGCTCTGGCGAAGACCCCACTGGGGAAGCTTGCAATGCTCCCCCAGACCCTAGCTGGCATGCAGCAGCAACCCCTTTCAGGATATCCTAATTCCGCCACAGGTTATCAATATACTCTGGGCAGACGCTTATCAGTGGTAGTGAATAGACATTCCATGTAAAAACGATGTTACATGGTGAAGCACTAGGAATAGCAGCAAATCACTGATCTATTAATCTAGTGCTCATTGAGCACCCACCTACACTTGAACCATGCGGAAGCTAAACGAGTGCCAGATTGTATAGATCAGGGGTTCGCTGCTTCTAGCGCACTATTTGAATTCGTAGTGCTTCAGCACGTAGCATCTTTTGTAATCGCAGTTTTTTAGTACTCTCCCAAAGAGCAGATTTCTCTGGGAAAAAAAAAATTACGGTGAACTGTGTTCTCCTCTGGTGGTATTAAGTGTATTAATTTTCCTCCTAATGTAGTAGACTTTATGGTTTTTAAGCTTTCAGTTTTATTTCTGCAGTTGTTTAGTATATGCAGTGGCTAGTTGATTTCATTGTTATTGTCTCGACAGAAAACCTAATTTTATCAAGACCGATAGATGGGGGGGGGGGGCTCCAACAGCTTCCCCACTCAGCTATCTAGGTAATTTTCTAAAAAGAAAAATTTCTAGTTTATTTGTTAACATCAAAACACTCGGGAAATTACTAGATTGTACAATATTTGTAATTCAGTTTAGTTGGGTAATTTTTTGTTCACTTTTTCTACTTGAAAATGTACACGTTTCCCATTCTTGAAAATATTATACATATTGAGGGTATGCTGCTTGCAATAGGGTGTTGGGCCAAATCTAGAGGAAAAAAGCCAATGAGGAAATCGGGTGGAAAATTCACAAAAATACTGCATAAATAATTACGCGTGTTGCGCATGTCATGTCAGTCTGGGATGCTAACAAGGGAGGCCGCTGCTTGTATTCCGACTAAAACCAGGAATTTACATAAAGGCAAGCTTTGCGTACTATGTATGCTTTATTCGCTCCTGCCAGAACTTGTTTGCTCTTGCTTTTTATACCTTAGGGACCGCTCAGAATTTCTCGGCCCGGGGGGGGGGGGATAAAAAAAGGGGGGGGCTACAAATTCTTTTGCTGCCCTTAAAGAGGGGATCAAAATTTTTCACTGACTCTAAAAGGGGGAGGCCGTAGTAATTTTCATTATTTTTTTTGGCAATTCATGTTGTGCAATTGTCCTAAAAATGCTATTCAGAATTCTTTAAATTTTATTAGTTCGTCTGAATTAATAAAATTGCTTCAGCTTTCGGGGCTGTGCCCCGAACCACGCTGTAAACATTAGTAATTTAATTTTAAAATATCTCCTAATTATAAGGCGTAGTATTTTCCCAGTCAGGCGTATGTATACCTTGCTCAGATATCTGCAACGTGTGGTTGTAACACATGTGGTTTATTGTTTAAAAAGTGACAACGGAGTTTTCCGGTTGGATTTTTCCAGCCAAATTGTCCTTCTCTCCGTCGATCGAGCAGAATGACCAATTTTGGTTAATTCTCGTTAAACAAAAAACAAAACGGTATTTTCGCACTGGTTGCATTGCACAGCCAATTCTCTGATCAAACAAGACGGGATGCTAACACCAGGAGTCGACCACAGGATTATTCCTGAGTCTACATTCAGACCAGTATTCCAGTGCACAAGAATGGATGGCTATACGAAAACAGAACCGGCGGTTATCAACTATTAATGCTTCATTTTTTTTGGAGGGGGGGGGGGGGGGCGGACTACTAAAAAAAACTGCCCCTTAAAAGGGGGACTAAACCTCTTTCGGGGGGGCGCGCCACTACATTTTGGAAGGGCTCCACCACAAACTTCCAACCCGCCCCCCTCCCCGCTCTCAAATTCTGAGCGGTCCCCTAATTAAGTTTCGTTTTTGGATTGGGAAGAAGGTGGGGGAACTACTCAATTCAGGGGAAAAATTTTTTTTCACAGAATATCGAAATAGCTCTAGAAAATAAAAACATTGGGGGGGGGGGATTACCTTTTCTTTTACTTATTCATCTACCAAATTGAATATTTACCCCCTCCTTCCCCGGTGATGGACAAAGAAAATTTACGATTTCCCGACTCCCCTCCTAACATTCTATCCCAATTGTGGAGGAAACTCGTGCTTTCATGATTTTTCCTTTAATGATCAAAGGTCACTTGATCAAACCGATGACGACCCTTCCCCAGTTAAGGAACCACGTGACGTTCGAGTTTTCCTTTAATGATTCCAAAGGTGATTAAATTATGACCGAGAACTTCGAAAAGCAGTCAGTTAATGACTTGTATAACTACATTTACGCAGATTTTTTTTTTTATAAATTAATCAGGTTTTTTCGTGCTTTTCCATCTTAATTTTCCTGTAGCTTTTTTCCCATGGCCTATTTTTCTATCATCTTTTTTTCCCCACACACGATTGGGCCAACCGCTCACCAATTCTGGACACTCTTTCGTCCCCTACGATGATTGGAGGTTTCCCGGTTCAAATCCCCGGGTTGACTCCTTCTTTACCAGATATTTCTAATTCTAAAAAAAAGTCTGGCAATGTTCAAAATTTAGCGGTTCAACAACACGAGCATTTAATTGCTTTGGCAGACTCAAGGCTCAAAGAAAATAATTTTTAAAAAAAATTGTATATTAACCAGGTACGTTAGTAAGCTATTTTAATATATTTTATCATATATTTTTATGGAGTTTTATGCCACTCCTGGTGTAACAAAGCAACGAGACTAGTTACGGTGTTTTGGCCATTCCCACGATTTAAAAAAAAAATTGAACTAGGGCGGTATCTGATCGCCAGTTTGGTATTACATTGGCTCACCAGACTATGGGTTTTCTCGATTTTTAGATGATTACGAGAATCGTGAAGCTTCCTTGATATTCAGTTATTCAAAATAATTGTCAACATCAGGCAATAAACCTACAGTTTAGGCAAACTCTCGAAAATCTGGTGTTTATCTAAATTGTATTGCTTGATGTTGACAATTTTATTTGTCTGTTCAAAACTTTTATTCAGACAATGGAGTGCAAAAAATGGTAAATTTTTTTATTGTATATTTTAGCTCTATTTAAAACCTTACAATAAAAGGTTTTTTTTAATGAACACTGATTCGATCGAATCTACAAAACTTCGTCAGCCGAGCTAATGTCCACTTCTAGCAAAAAAATTGTTCATCTTCATTCTAGGTTGACAGCGATGTTATCAAGAATTTATGACAGAATGTACGTTATTTACTGCTCAGTAAGTATTCGGGAAGGCACGTACAAATTTTTTTTATGTGAAAAAAAAACTTGCGTGAGAATTTAAACCTGAGTTATCAGCAGATTTTTATCTCCTTTGATCATGTTCAGATCTCAGCTGGAGCTTAGCTATTTATAGTAACATTTAATTTCTTTATTTAAAAAGTATCATGTACTGCTCATTAATACGCCAACCGTATGACACAACTGGCCAGTAAGAGATTACGGGGTTGGGCGCTGCATTCCAGACGTAGCAGTAATACTATGAAGAAATTGACAAACCCACTTCGTATTCTACGCATTTCTCACTATTTACACTGTGAAATACACGTTGTGCGATCGTACTTGTATGGATTTATTGATTAGTATCGTTTCCCAAAAGATTAGTTAAGTTGTAACTGTATTTTGTTTTAGACGAGCATTTACAAGTGAGCGGCGTTCTAAATTCTCCCAAGTGATTCACTAGCACAGCTGGTGATTGTTTGTCTAGTGTTTCCCGCGCCTTGCAACGAGACGTTGTTAATGCGCGGGAAAATATCTCCCGCCGCCGCGAAAAATAGTCCGTCCATGTTACGCATTTTACGTTGTTTGAAAATACAAATGTGTTTGCATTAAAGCTTCAAAATTGTTTAGGGACTCGTTGTGATTAAAAATTAGGTTCAACTGTCTTCAAAACATACTTAAAAATGTAATTTGAGCCCGCCAAAGGGGCTCGTCTGGCTGTGCGTGGCCCGTCCTTCCCTCCGAATACCGGCAGCTGTTTCCCGCCAAACGAAACCAAGTCTGTGAATCAATTCACTCGATTGTGATCATATTTGTTTTAAAAAATTTTTATTTGCGATCAGCAACGCTTGCCATAATTGGATTTTTGTTCGTCGTTTTAAAAAAAAATGACTCTGTATCATCCGAGGACATTGGAGAAGCGACGGATTGTGCAGGACTTTTGCAGCAGCACTGAGGAGGAAGTCGTGGGGAGCCTCTGTAGGTACGTGTGATAGTAATGAGCAGGCATGGCGTGCTGCTTTGTGAATCACTTGTGTGTGTGATAGTAATATAGGGAGCCGCTAAATCGGACGATATTCGCATTGCCGGCTCCATTTGAAGTTACAGGTAAGAGAATGACGCAGTGATAAAACATTTGGCAGCATTTGCGAGACGCGAAATGTTGCGGATTTCGCAATTTGAGGATGTTTTTTGCAGCCACATGGCGAGGCGGCGCCACACCGCGAAGCCATGCCTGCCACTAACAGCCATCACACCCTCTTGTTGTATGTCATGTGCCGGCTTGGTCGTGTTTTACCAACAATTTCCATGTTTTGCGATGCTTTGTTTACCACGATAGAGCGCGGCATGTTGTGTGTAAGTGTGTGGTGGTGGTTTGATTACGATTGCGACGTGTTGGCGTGATTTAATTAGAAGCAGATTGCGTAGTTGCAACGTTGGATTTTGGGGTGTGGATCTATCAGCTGTGCCTTCCATGTGGGTCGACACTGGCGGCCACGTTTCAACTCGCAGACTGCTGACTGTAGGCGGGGAATTTGGAGACAGTTGAACTCGCTATTTTAAAACAATTAAATTTAGATAACGTTTATTCAATTGAATTGGTACATCGTACGAGTTATTTTCATTTGTAAATATGTACATTAATGTAACTTGCAGAAATTTACTTTAATAATTTTGGTTGCAATTACACATTTATTTTCTTGTGTTATACAGAAAAGTAAATACAGTATATTAAAAAAATCTGCTAGTGTAAGTGTTAATGTTGCAATTAGATGTTTACAAAATTATATTTAGGCTATTTTGATCATTCTGGGCAGAGTGGGTGTGTGTTTTAGAACTAGTAGGACCTCATTCAACCCCTGGGGTTTGCAAATTTTAAAGTCGCACTTGCATTGTAACGTAGTAAGTTATTCGTCCAAGGCTAAACAAATTGCGTAAATATAGAAAATATTTTATTGCAACTAATAATCGGCTACACCAAGGACAAATACTTTACATTTAAAAAATGCAAAGCTGATTTCTATGCCCTGGAGTATTTTAGTATTTTGAAGTCACATTTGCCAGTGCGAATCGTCATAACGGCCAAATGTCTCTAGTGCAGGAAAACCAGTAATCGGTGAGGGGACGAGATAAATAAAGTCGCTAAGAAGTTTATCGAATATACAATTTGCAGTCAATCAATTAATAAGCCATGCAATTTAAGACGGAACATTTTCGGTACGGTGAACTTAGTTTTTTGTGACACTTATCGAATCTGCTTAGCCTACTTGTGTTTGGAAATTTCAAAATGTTTTTAATATTACGCGCAAAATAATTGGAAAAATAATTAGTTGTTTTCCTTTGTTTTAATTATGTTGTCTCGGTAATTCCAAAATGTGTTCATAAAGGTTAAGTAAATATTATTATTTTGGTGACACGTGTTGTTACGTCGTATTTTTAATTGTTTTTGTCATAAACCCCAGTGTCGATACGTATTGCGCCAGCCCGTCAGTGGATCCATTTTTGTTATTGCGCAGACATGGGCAATGGGTCAGACGCCGGCTACCATCCGTAAAGCATGTCCACGCTCGCGCGGGTTTAAATTTAGAAACCTACTACGATGGCCATACGGGATTGTAGTGTTGGGCAAAATGGTAATGACAATGCCGCTGGTGCGTATCTCCGGAAAGTAGCGCCATCATGTCGGCCAATTTGCCTTTTGGGGAGGTGGCCAGACTGCTGGAATAGCTGGCACAATGCCAAGCGGGATCACACAAAGGAACGTTGCTCCACTAGCAGGCAGCATGGCTCGCACCACCAAGATGAACGCTAAGAAGAAAGATACGGCGCTGCGTAGAATCTTGCTTTCATGTCGGGATTTTTCCATACCGGTAATTGCTGCGTGTGCATCGGTTTATTTACTTTTTTTTTTTGGTTGTTTAGTAGTTGGTATGAAAATATTTTTAGTGCACCGAATTTCGACTTTGGAATTAAAGAAGAAGAAGGGGGGGGGGGGCGCGCCCCCCCCCGCGGGGGTGGTGGAATCTGGGGCTGGAGTAGGGTGTGTTAGGCGCAGTATTGCACGTAGTGTTAGGAGTGGTATACATTTTGTGAAAATAAGAAATTACCATCCTACACGATGATAATAAAAAAAATAAACTGAAGTGGGGCACCTAGGAGTAAACAAAAAATAAATAAACTAACGTAAAAGATTTTGGTTTGAACTGTTACGTCTTTGCTAACTTGGCTGGACAGTTATTTATACTAATTCTATTACCTTGAACAAATAAATAAACTGCCAGTGGAGTAGCATGCACAGCTGCTCCTTTTGGCAAAAATTGCTTGCACGGCACCACTCCTTTCTCTCTGTCTCCAGTTGAATCCGAGGGGAGCAGCGTTCACAGAATGATTCGGCTGACAAATTATCTCTATTCATTTATTTAATGTTATATCTAAATCTGTTACAGCATTAACTTCATCCAAACAAAGTACAATCACAACATTCAAAAGTAATTCCAAAGTTGGCATTTACAACCGTCGTTTAGCTAACTGTAAGAGGCACTGGAGGTATAAAAAACAATACAAATTACCCCTTTTGGCAAGCCTATGATAAGCAGAACAAAAACTGCTAATTGTCCAGTTCCTTATGCTGCAAACATATTGTTGTTGTAAATCGGAAAAGAATATATTCCACTTGCTGAAAATTGCAGTAGCTTCCAACAAATCCAAAAAAATTGTCCATTTTCAGAGCATCTCCTCTATACGTGAACAGCTATTCCATTGTGAACAATTCAAATTCACATTCTTGGGTTCCAAGTCATTGACACGTTTCAAGGCAATTCAATTCGTTGCTATTTCAAGTCGGCTTCAGTCAATTGCTTTTCGTTTCTCATTCTCACTCATCAATCCATTGATGGGATGAATTCAACCTTAGTTGAGTCAATTCCGCCCATTTCAGCCAAAATCCAGCATGCTGGGCGATATTTAGAAATTGCTCATTGAAATTTAGACGAGTTGGTTAATTTGCGGCTGAAATTGTGTAAAATTGATATGGATTTTCGTGGAATAGGCCTGAACTGGATATAGTTACTATCAGGTCTACAACTTTAGCGCGAATCAAATTTAAGCAATGCTATTCCAATGAACGAGTTGGCAACATGTCATGATCTTGAACGAGGTCAACATGGACAAGAATTGATAGCCGTCAAGTCATTTTGAATGTCGGCAACTACCCAGTCCAAATTGACGATTAATAAAATCTGGTCGTTACCTGGAATTGGCCAATGTAGAATCAATTCCACAAAGTACATAAAAATGGAATTGTCTTGTGCCCATCACTAGCCCAGGCATAACCAACAAATTAACTAAGTAACAGGTGACAAGCTAGCCTTGGTTTCCAACATGGACGAGCCATTGCATTTCACCGAGGAAAGCGGCTGATAACCTATTTATCACCCAATGTCACCACCAACATTCTGACAATGGGATATTACATGCACGAAAACAATCGTGTTGACGTTCCTTTACTCGGAACATTTGACAATAAGACTAAAGATATCATTGTTGACAGCATTGTTATACCTTGTTTGTTGAAGAGGTATTCATTGTTGATTTTTCGTTGCTTGACCAGTAAGTGATGGGCATTCCGGAATCGAGTAAAGAACATCACGCTTGCTCCAGATGTTAAAAAGGACGGTAGAGTCTCGATTAAAATTAAGAACAGCACGTGAAGAGCTAGTTTTGCTTAAGCAAGAAAAAATGCTTTCGTTTTGTTGTTTATTTTTTCTTGTAGCACGAAAACGTTATGACACTGAACTACAAATGTTATTTACGATTCAGCACCGTGGAAACTCAACGCCGAATAGCCCCTTAAACAAACTTCTCCTAAAAAAATTAAGAGAAGTTGTCTGAAGGGGCTGCTCGTCGTTGAGTTTTCGCGGTATGAACGGTGATGGAATTGAGTTACAATCAATAAACACTAACACAGAACCCTTCACAAGGAATAACAATGCTGTCAACAATAACATCTTTGTCGCATTGTTGACCTTTCTGAGCATAAGAACGTAATCACGATTCATCCTTTGTTGTTTGCGTGCTATACTATTGTTGTCGGCCTGAGATCGTGAAATAGGGTGATAAATAGGTTATCAGCCACTTTCCTCGGAGAGATGCAACAATGGCTCGGCCCTGCGGGCCTCGACATTGTTGTATCTTACTCCTCGGAAAGGTGGCTGATAACCTATACAAATCATTGTTGCAATTCTGCTGTGTTGTATTGTTAAAGGAGGATTCAGATGGAATTGCATGATAACATGGTTTATCAACCACTTTCACGATCTGTCCTTTTAACAATCCAACACGACGGAATTGCAACAATAGTATAGGAGTGATATCGGATATCAGGCCTGCTCCGGGTGTCAGGCCTGCTCCAGCAATATCTCTGCTCGTGTTTATGGATTGTTACTAGATTCCGAAGTGCCCCATCTACCCTACCTATTTGAACAAAACAAACCGCTTCGCCGTCTCGAAAAGTCGAAAGAGCTCTTATCCCCACGGAACTCCGATGTGCACCTGATCCAGTTTAAAATTTTTGCACTACCCATATTTTATGCTACATTTTTTTTTTAACAACTATCATAATACGGTGTACAGTATTTTACTTGAAAAGTCCAGTAATAATTAAAATAAATGGTAATCAATGACAACAATTAAAAGCTAGCTATGGCGTTGCTCAGTATTTTATTTTTATTGAAAAAAAAAAACTTGTAGATGAAATACCTTTAGTAATTTGTGTCATCTTACAGTATTTATTGTGATTTGCAGGTTAAGTAACCGGCCAGTATCGCCGAAAACTCAAATGGAACAGGAGAAGAGGATTCGGCGGGAAATCGCCAATAGCAACGAACGCCGACGAATGCAAAGCATAAACGCCGGATTCCAGTCACTGCGCACTTTGCTTCCTCATCATGACGGTGAAAAGCTGAGCAAGGTAAAAATGTTTTTAACAATTGGTGCTCGCAGGCTGGCTGTAGCTATTTTTAGCTGGGGAGCATTTTTTAACGTCTAGTCACGAGCGTTGGCAACGTGCCAGCCAGACGCTTTTATTTGTTGATGTTGCCTGTTCTGTACAGCAAAGTCGATAATTCGATCCCTGTGATGTCACAGTTGGCATGGTAACCGGCCAGTTAGACTGGAGTTTGCCAGGAAAAGGGGTCGCAGACATTCTGTCTGAGTTTCCGTAAGCTCTGGTTGGATGCGTATAGTATGGCGATCGTGAGGTGTTAGTAAGCTGCTTGTAAGAATTAGCGTGCGAGTCGCGGTGATTGGATTATTACGTGAGAAATTCGAAAAAGAATTTTGGCTTGGCTATTGTAACGTGATTCGTGGAAGTCTAAAGTCAACGGTACGTTCGTAACCTTGAAAATATTATTTGTGAAAGCGCTTAAAATAGAGACAGTCTGCGTGGAATACCAATCGTTGACTGTCAGCGATTCAAGTTGCCCTGCGCTGGTTTCGAACCCAAACATTATTGGTTCGATTTCCCACTTGACTAGTAAGTCAGAAAAGTTAACGGTAGCTTAGGTGTAAAAGTAATTATTTTCTAACTATTTAAATTTCGGAAATCACATTTGTCTTGTTAGCTATAATGTTGTTTAAATTGAATTTGGTTGTAAACGTTAAGAAGTAAACGCATTGTTGTAAGCAATTTTATTTTGCCTTCAAAATCAAAAAAAAAAAATCTTACACCTCTGTACTGTCGGTGATAAACCTAAGATGTTAAGTTAGTGGACAGGTCGTTAAACCAAGTGGGCTCGAAAAATGATAAAATAAATACAGATGCAGATAGGTTTGTATTTGTATTTATTTGTGTTAAAGGCGGGATGCCACCAAACGAAAGTTTGGAACATCAAGCGCTATCTAGTTTTCTCTAGCGCTTGACCAACGGAATGCACAAGGAAATGCCTTTTAACACAACAAACGAGCCACGTACGTGCCTTCCGAATTATTGAGTAAAAATTTGGTAAGTCCTCGTGAACCTGGAAGCAAGCTTGTAAAGGTTAACGATATTAATGCCACGGTAGAATACAAAGAAAATACCCTGGTGCCATCTAGTGACAGCAATATCGTTAACGTTTACAGCTTGCTGCCAGGGGTGCATGAGGACGTCACAAATATTTATTCATTAATTACGGAGGCACATGGATTGTTTCTTGTGTTTAAAGGTATTGGTTTGTGCATTCTTTGCTTGTTGCGAGAGAGAACTCCATAGGGTTAGATGCTGCTGACTTTAATTTGGTGGCAACCCGCCTCTTAAGTTAGTCGTGCCTACACTGGTTTAACTTAATAAATGAGTCAGTATGCTTGTTAATTGTATAGTATGTCACTTAACATTTTACACGGCACTCTTACGATGTTATTAAAATTTCTGTGATACTTAAGAGTTCTAGGTATGAATTTCTTTTTTCCACGAAGAACTTGGGGAGGGGGGGGGGGGGGGTATTAATATTTAAGCATCTATGAACTAGCTGCAAGCCAGTGTTCTGAACAGCTGCGAAAATGCCAATGAACCCTTGGTGTGTGTGAATTATTGGCACACCCACAACTAGATTTTTTTTCTGAACGAATGTTGTATCCATAGATGGTTCTGTTAGACATAGCACTTACAACTTGGATACCACGTAAATGGCCCCCTGGCATTTAATTAGTCGTCAAAATTATACATGCTTTTGATTCCTTGAGAGGCCTTGACCACTAGGCTGTGCTTTAGTCGCTTTGAGCGGGTTCACCGCGAACCCTCGCTTACATTTCGAGTTGGGAATTAGTTGGCAGTCAAGTGTTACGGCCCACCCCATGTTATGAAATGCCTCCATCAATGTCACTCTCCAAATGACAGGGAAATTCCGAAACTGGTGACTTGATTCATTGCAGGGCTGCTTGGTTGTCCAGAAATGCATCAGAATAGATCCTATAGCTGCTGAAGGAGCCTGGTAGTTTCTCACGTTATTGTGACCGGCAAGTTTATTGCCAAGTGATTCCCCCTTCTAGTTAAAGATGACATCACTTTTAAGGTAGCCCGATTGAGTTCTTTCCGCGTGACCTTATGACTTTCATAACAATATCGAATGTACGAAAGCCCAAATGTTAGCCACATTAAAAACTTTTAGCCTAGTGTAGAAAGTAAGTGTGAAAGATATCACTCTTGCTATGATAGTCTAGGCCGACTGGGTTAGAAAATGCACGTTTCACCTCCCGGACCACGCTACGTATCACACGGGCTGGAAATTAATGACCTTTTAACTTTGGTGTGTTAAAATAAGCATCTTATGGGAACTAACTGGGAAGCGAAACCAACAGTGGAATTTATAAAGTGAGTTAAACGTGGATATTCCTATCAACTTGACGTGTAGACATTTATTAGCTGCACTGGCGTAGCAATTTACGCGCAAATCTTACTACTCTTGCCTTTTTTTTTTTCACCCTGAGCTTGATTTTAATTTTGAAAGTGTTTTTTCTTTATAACCTGATGGAAACAACATCCAAACCCATTTTGTCACTGAAAAATCGTTTGTAATTTATAATAAAATCTATAACTAAAATTATTACTCAGAACAGCCATGGGCATAACAAAATTTAATGCAAACTAAAAGAATTGAAATGTAGCACATGCTTCAGGCATATACAAGGCATGGAAAATGGGAATTCTGAACCAGAAAGGCCTGGAATACTGTTGACGACTGAACCCTTGTTTGCCCCCGTCCAATTTTGCAGGTGGATTGGAGGGTGATAAATAGGGCTGAAACAAACTGGACGTATTATCCGTTCTTACTGGTAAATTTTATAAGGATTTTTCATCAGCTTTCCGATGGACTTGATCCCAAGCTAGGTCAAACAAAAAAAAAATGGTTTGGTTTGGTTACCGACCCTAAACTTTTTTTCCGTCCAAAAGAAAAAAAATTCCCTCTTTATTTTGACGCTCCATCCTACGTTACAAAAGTGATTAAAATGTTTCCTGGAAAAAGGAAAAGTATTGCTCCTTGAACATGAATGTATCTTTATTGCATAAAAAAATATTAAATTACAATTTTTGAAGTAAAGACTTTCTGATTTAGTAACAAAAAAAGTGAAAAAAAAAATTTCCGACCGACCCTATTTTTTTTAACTGTGTAACGCAAACCAAACATTTTTGTTTGTTTGACCCTATAGCTCTTCGTTTCAAAAGTTAAGACAAGAAATGTTACGGATAGGGAGGATTTCTTTATTTTCAAACAAGTTTTCAAAACCTGCGTTTCTTCAAGGCCAGTGAAAATACCACAATTTATAAGAAACTTGTGCTTGACAAATTGCATTGATCACCGCATCTAAGTTGAAGGAATTTTTTTTATTGGTTACTGGCTTCCAGTGTCTTAGAACTTTTTAATTAGGCGACAAAAGATTTTCAGTTGGCGACTAAAAGTTAGGCTCAACCGGCCAGTGGCGGGTTCAAAAAAATGTGAATCTGCACCATAACGCCAACATGTGTAATTTAGAAGGTGGTCGGGGCTTACTAAGAAGAGGAAAATATCTAATACTCTTTAGTCAAATGGCAAATAAATAACTAAACTAATATTGACTTGACTACCTTACCCAGTTTGTAAGACTAGGATGCTGTCTAAAATTGGATGGCTAAAGTAATCTTTCAGGACAGCCAATGAGCAAGTACACAGCTGTTAAATTATTCTAGATTGGAGATTGATAGGCATAGCCAAGCCAAGCCACAACTTGTTATTTCTTCTTCTTTCAATTAACCTGCCGGGTAATACTTTAACCTGGGGCTCTTTGCTGATGTATAAGGATGGGAATGCCTCTACATTCCGGACTACTCATTTTTGGCCAGGTTTTTTTCTTGCCAAGTTCCTCAGTTGCTATGCTGGAAGAGTGCCAGCCAGTCAGCAGCTTGTCTCACCACATGCTGCTCTAGATTTCGAAAGAAGAAACACAATGAAAAAACGAACGCTATTTAATTGTGAAAATGAATTTACTTCGACAGATCTGTCGAGTCGCGGGCTATGGAATCTGTAATTATACGTATCATTTTACTCAATTAAAAAAAAATCCATTAATTATTGTTTACTTATGCAGCAGTCCAATTGACTGTGCGATAGTATCATACCATTGGTTATTCTTGGTATTGTACTATAATGTAGACATTATTTTTACGTGCAAATTTGAAGGTCACCAACTTCAATAGACGAATATTAAAGGTAGAATTTCCAAATTTTTCGCCAGTGAAGTTTGCACTGCAACATCAGTTGCTGGAGTGCGAAAAAAGCGCTTAGTGTACAAAACTAGCATGTAATTAAAGACGGAAAGCCGAAGGCTCAACAAGAGTTAAATAAATACAGATACAAACCTATTTACGTTGCTTTTTGGACTTGTATGTCAGACTGCCTGAGCAGCGAATCGAACCCATGACCTTTGAAACCAAAGGCCAAGGTCCTACCGCTGAGCCATACGGACATTTATTTAACTAGTATGTAAACTATAATCTCCTGCTTTTACCATTGAAAATTCTGGTATTTAGTAAGGATGGGTCTGTTTTATTTTTTTGACTAAGTCCAACCAGAAGTCCCTGCGACCACTGTGAGCCGAGCTATTCAAAAAAAACCTGTGTAGAGTTTTGGCTTCGGTTTTACATGCCCACTAAACCCGCAGTTACGGTATCGGTTTTTACCAGCCGCCCGATTTTCCAATTTTTTTTTTGTAACAGTAGTATTACTAGCTTCCAACTAGCTCCTGCGTTCACCTTCAGCAGCGTCATTGACCATGGGCCTCGCTATGGTACCATTTTTCTCTTTTTTTTTAAATTTTGTTATTAGGACCTTTGCTGTCATTCATACGTAAAAAAATTTAATTATTAACAAAATTAAAACAACAAATCAGTGTTTGATTTTTAGAACACCACGACAAACAGAAAAAAAATCCTAATCGGTTTCCGTTTTCAGGAAAAACCGAAAATGTGGTTAGTGTTTCGGTTACCGACTAGTCCCTAGTATTTAGCACTACAGTTCCATACTGTTTTTATGATTTTTTTTATTGAAGCAATGGTGGTAGTCCAAGTTCCTTTCACGTTGTTATAAAATGGTGCATCTCTATCTTGTGGTTCATAACTTTAAGCTTACAAAACAAGTAACTCTTGCTGGAAATTTCACATTCCAAGACCTGCATCTAGAATTAAAATTGTACAATATTCGTCGTGGTGTACAATTTGCTCGAGTATGTTGGCTGACCCATTTAAATGACAAAACCAATTACGCAACAACAGTGATTAGTGAACCCATGTCTAAAAAAGAAGTGCTACTCGTCAAAATCAAAACAGGTAAAGGGGTCAGAGTTGAGAATGGTTTCGCTGTACTAAAGATTAATATCAGATGTCAACTTGGTGGTCCTTTTACCAATTTTGGTTTTTAATATAATAACACGTTCACTTCACTCGGTTTGTTGTTATAATTAAGTGCCTTCAAATTCTTTGACCGCAAGCGTCAGTTGGGTGGGGGGGGGGGGAAAAAATTATTCCATCTTTTTCCCGTTCTCTGCGATGTGTAAATGTGTCTATCATTGTAGTTAGCATTGTTTTTAATTTTTTTTTGCTAATATATTTTTTAAAGACTTGCGTGTTTCAAGACTTGCACTGCTGCAAGTTGCTCATTTTTGCTCGTGTTGATTGATAGCTTAAGCTCGATTTCTTCACTGGTTTTATTTTTTTTCCCCCATTTCAGAATTGCATAATACTTGGGAGGAGGAAAGTACGTTGGCCTACATTTTCAGCGATGTGCTGAATAAATTACTTGTTCAATAATGAATGGAGGTTGTAGTAACGTAGTTATTTGTTGACATCAAAGGGTTTTTTTGGTCGGTGGGGGGGGAGGGGGTGTAACAGTGTAATGAATGGTTTACTACTTTGATTGAAGAGTGAAAGGCTTTCTCTGGGTTAAATGCGTGCGTGCGTGCGTAAACAGTTGACTGCCAGCGAATCTTTAGGACTGAACCGTGTTAAAGTAATTGATTTTTGTTGGAGGCAAAGGAAACTCAATTTCATCAATCGGGTTTTTAGTAAGACTTCAACTCGTTAACACATTTAAAAAACAATGTGGCTCTCGCATAATCCTAAACATTTGGTTAAATTGCACCCACTTTAGTTATCTGTACAGCCGAAATGGCTGGGACGACTATAGCAATGACTTGGTGTGACCATCGTCGGTTTCAGTTGCAGTCAAGTGGACTTTGAAAAATATGAAAAATTAATACATTGTTGCTTCCATATAGCTAAATAGGCTTTTTCCAGCATAACTCTGTGAAACAATAACATTAGATTGTAGCATTTAACCACTACAGGAAGACACGCAATTGTGGGGAAAAAAAAGGATTTTGTTAACAACACATTAGCTTTATTTAAAATAGTCTTGACACCGTGTTACATGGCTGAATAGACCTACTCTCTAGCCCAATTCTCCTGTTAGCTGCTACTTATGAGATTAAAACATGAATTCTCAACACCGTGTTGCATAAATGAATAAGCCTACTATCGAACCCAATTCTCAGTTAACTGCTACTTACAAAGTTAAACAGCAGGTAAATAGGCCTAAAAGCTAACACATTTTTAATCTTCATTTGTGATGGTTATTACTTGCAGATTATATAATAGAGATTGTGATTGTGAAGGTGTGCGCCTCAACATTTTCTTTGAAAAAATGGCAGAAGTGTACAGAAGACTGGTTGTGATTAGGTAGTCATGCAGTCACTTGTTTAGCTACGCTAAAAGTTAATTTTAAATGGTTTTCGGAAGTGGAAGCGTGGTTGGCGCTTGAACGTGGGGGGGCCCCCCCCCACATTCTTATGATTCGAAACTGCTTGAAACGAATCTAAGGGCCGCCAAAGGAATGTCAAAACTAAAATCTTGGACTAACGAAAGTCTTTTATCAATGTACAACATTTATTCTCTTTCTTTACTTGGCTGAACCTGGCATTAGGGATAGCCCAATATCGGTATAATTGGAATTTATCTGTATTTACCACAGTAAAGCATCCGATACAGATGTTCGTTACGTCAAGAAATGCAACCGTCTTCTGTGCAAAACTGGCACCAAGCGCGGCAAAAGCAAAGCCATTTGCTCAGTTTGTAATGAAAATGTAGCACTTGATAGTTCTGACGCTCTATATGTTTCACAACGACCAACATGAAATCTAACTGGGAAGATGAATGTACTCTTTGGGTAATCTCGGTAGTTGGAATCCACACAAAACCAGAAACTTGTTGCATTTGTATGGAAATTAAAATTTTTAGTGTTTTTTTTTTTAATTGTTGTTATCGTTATCGGTTGAATTGGTTTGCCCTTCATCGGTATCGGTAAAAACTCATATCGGTCGATCCCTATATTGCACTCCTTATCAAAATGTAAGCTGGTTGGTTTATTTGGTAAAAAAAAAAATAATAAAGCTATCACTCGCGTCTGAAAAATTGTGAATAATTTTTTTTTATCCGCGCCCAGCTCAATTTTTTTTAGTTTCACTCCTGAGAACCATTATTTAATTTGTGTTGAAATACTGTATCATATTCAGTATTAATGTACCGATCTTAAAACATAAGAACGGAAAGGAGAACTACCTACCGGTAATAAGAATAATTGGTAGTCCGAGACAGTAAACGGTCTTTTTTTAAATTCTGTCATTGGCCGTATGGCTACTGGGATACCGAAGATAAAATCTGCTTAGTAATCTTGAGAGAATGCCTCTGAAAATGAAGTACAAATCCACAAGCAGACAATTTTTTCTTCTCTCCTGCGAGTGTCAAAGCGTACAGTTAGATGCAAACTGCCCGTTTCTGTGTTCTTCTGCAATGGCCAACTGTGTGCCAAAATTGACGATCACCAGAGTGGGCCGTGGCCCGCACCTACCCATTTTGTGTTCAACTCCAGGAATGGCACCGTCCATCGTCACTGCATCACAGAATAATTCGGTCTTAGAGGTGTTACCTTTTATAAACAAGAGGTTCTTCCAACAAAATATCTCGTTTAAATTCACGGATGCCAATGGCATAGTTTTCTTAGCCCACCCCCAACTAACCCTCCTCCTGTCCTCTTCACATAGCGATACTTGTTTGACCAGTTTGTGAATGGCTAGATGTGCTTCATTCATTTCACCCAACCTGCTTGCCTGCCTCTCATTCAGTGCAAGAGACAGGAAGTAACCAGGTCTGGTAAAAGGCCGTTGCTGCTTGCTCTTCCTGTCAGTACCTCTTCTACCCGTTGCCCCTCTTTCTTCTCATAGGAGGGAGGGAAATCTGCGTCCCCTTTTTGGGGGCATGCAGTCCTGAATTCCAAATATGGAAGAAGGCCGTTGGGAATACACACCCACCCACCTACCAAGTGTGCCGCTGCTGCTATTGTCAAACTGGCCATAGGCAGCTGTTGCACGGATGGTTAATGTTTTGTTAATTCTGTTATCGGGATGGATGTTGCTTTGAAAGTAAAATCTGGTTATTTGTAATTAACGGACTATCGAGCTCTAGTCTTTTTTTTTTTTTTTTGACAAATCTTTGTTTGAAGTTGTCTGTTTAAACTTCTTGAATAAAAGACTTATCCGCGTGTTTTAGGTGTCAGTCTCATTTTTCTGAGAAATCTTCCCGTACCCAAGTTTATTGATTGATTTACGAAGTGAGTCCCCAATAGATAATACATACAACACAAAGATGGAGCGACTAGAGCCAATCAATTAACAATTATCGTTCTTCTTTGCATACAACATACCAGCTTATTTGCTACGTTTCACGCTACGCATCAGACACAAAAAAGTGCTGTAAAATTTTCCAAATAATCCGGTTCTTTTTCACGCCTACTTGTTCATACCCCATTGTAAATAAATTAGGCCAGGCTGGTAAAATAACGGATTAAATGGAATATAAAATCTGCGCGTCATCTGTGTTTTTTTTTTTTTTTAAACTCCGAGAAGCATGAATATACTGTTTCAACATTTCGATGGGTGTAGTTATCTAGCTACTAAGTGCGTGGCAAGGGATACAAACTAAAATTCTGTCCATTTTACACAATCGTAAGATAAAATGAACGGAAAGGCAATTTGTACGTTTCTAGTCACAAAGCAAATGAGTATTTTAACAGATGGGTTGGCATAAACTTGAAGGCTCAGTTGGTGACGCGTTCACTTGCCTGTAAAGCTGGTTACGGGCAGGGCGAAGTTGTTATTTAACATGCCACGTTGAAGCATTTACAAACTTGAGTGAAATGCAGTCGGGCTAGTTGAGATGTTTTCGCAACAGCCACCTGAAGAATTCAAACCAGCCGGTCGTGAGGGAGGGAGGGGAGTAGTGGTGGAGAGAGCAAGCAGGGCATCTAGAGGGCACATTCCTCAAGGTTCAGCCACTTTGATGGCGGCTAACCTCAAACTTGCACATGGCCGTTCTAGCTACACTTGAATTTAAACTCCTGCAGTTAGGCAAATTTGTTAACAGTGGTGAGCTTAGTTACGGCAGCAAATTATGTTGGAAAATTATACATTCTTTATATGTGTGTATGTTGTAAGAAAGTATAAACATACACTAATGTTTATACGTTAAACATTTTACTGCATGTTAAAACAAACACACACACACACACACACACACACACACATACACGCACGCACGCACGCACGCACGCACGCACACGTTACCCAGGTTTTATTTTAGGTTAATAAGCCAAAATTGAAACAACTTGACCAAAATTCATTTACGTATTAAACTACTGTGAAGTTCAGAACGTTGCTTGAGAAAAAAATTTCGCATTCTTAATATATAAAATAAATGGTTTTCAGTTATTGTTTTGTTGCTAATATTGCCTTCCTTTTTTTTTTTTATCAGGAGAGTCTAATTTTTTATTTATGGCCTCTTTGTGGTATTTACCAGGGTTTTACTGGTACTTACCAGCCCTGCCAGAAACTTTTTTTTTGACACTTCTGTACTGGCAGTTCCCCCGCTGTGTCTGTTGCAAAAGTATGTATTGCTGTCTGCCGTTGAAACCAAAACTGAAAGTGTTTTGGTTAAAAGCCATGTTGTGTGATCACTACCATAATTGGTGGGGGAAAAAATGTGAAAATTTGCTATTATGGTACAATTATAAAGTGTGAAAAATATGAACGTTGGTATGAAAAAGCAAGGGAAAAAGCACAAACGCAAGAAAACTTAATAAAATTATCTACTCTAGTTTTGGGACCAGAATGAGGTGTCTGCTTCATTTCGTGTGAAAGATTCACTATATTGAAACGGAAAGCAGTGTAGCAAAAATACTGCTTAATTTTGTTTCGCAGAAGTGTTACGCGTAAACACTAAATCGTGCACATTACGTAGAATGGAATATCAGCATCACGGTCCGTTTTGGTAGTGGCTACTAGGGATTTTACATGCTCACTAAACTGCTGTTTCGATCGGATTTTTGCCATCCTCCCCTCCTACCCAATTTTTCTACTTATTTTTTTGTAACAATATTTTTACCAGCTTACAACTTGCTGCTCCAGCTCCTATTTGCAGCAGCATCATTGACCATTGGCCTGACTGTGGTATGGCATCATTTTCCTCCACTATTTTTTTTTTTTTTTGTGGCTAGGAGCTTTTTGCTGTCATTGTACATACAAAATTATAATTATTCAAAAAAACAAAACAACAAATCAATCTTTGATTTTTCGAACATCGAACGATAAACTGGCACAAAATCCAAATCGTTTGTTAGTTACTGATCCATCCCTAGAGGCTACGAAGCCGTATGTGGGTGTAATATTATTTTTATTATGGCAAATGTTAAAAAATATTTACATTATTTACACGACATCTGGAACACACACTTTGACTACATCTAAGCTTCTTCGTCTCTGCAGTGTTCGTTTGATTTTGAATTTTGAAGTTTTATTGCTTTATTGCCCCTGTTGTGATTGGGCCAGTTTTGGGGTCAGTTTTGGTGCTTCGTGCTGCTTCAAAATTCAAAATCAAACGAACACTGCAGAGACGAAGAAGCTTAGATGTAGTCAAAGTGTGTGTTCCAGATGTCGTGTAAATAATGTAAATATTTTTTTGGCCTGACGAAGATCCACGATTTGGATTGAAAATTCGCCGACGTTCATCAAAAACAGTTGAGTGAGTTGACATTTTTATCTATAAACATGATACCTCAACGTAAAATGCCGATCTTTAATAATTAAAATGTTAAAAGCATGCTGGAATAGAAAAAAAAAATTAGAGCGTAAATACAAAGTTTATAAAAAAAAAGAAAAATTTATATTAAATTGTGATACAGTGGTATGATATAATATAACCTGCGAAAAAAGGGAAGAAATAATGATGCAAAAAATTAAATGTAAGTATCCCCCAAAAAAATATGGAAAAAGTGAATAAAGAACTTAAGTTGGAATTCGAAAAACGTACCCCGGCGTTATCCATGTACTGTGATGGCCAAGATATTAGTCAACAGGACTAGTGTAAGCGATCGTCTATCAAAATCGTTCCATCTGACGTAATCTTGATTGCCATGGATAAGGATCGGATGATATCGGTATTTTAAAGTTGGATAGTTGCACTCAAAATCAACAACTACACTCGCGTGGTCAACTGCACTTTGTCACGTCCAATAAAACAGAAAATTGGGGTACTTCGCTTATAGGCCTGCAACAATTTCACATTAAGAAAATTCTAAAATATCGCATGTATTCACTTATGAATCTTATTCATTTGTGGTTGCATTTTAATTACAATCGCTCACATGAACCGTATATTAAACACACATGTACCTCTGGCAGTGCACAATCAAAAATGCGAGGGAGGGGCGCTCTCACGGGAACGACCTCCCCAGTCAAACTGCCGGGAAGTACGGCGAAAAACTAAGTCAAGAACTACAAATACTGTTAACTTCTCTTACTGTGATATGCAAAGTCAGAATTAACGGCTAAACTTCAAGCTAGCTTACGCTCATTTTCACAGTACGTAGTTCGTTACCTAGCTAATTTGTAACTGCTTCCAGCAGTCTTCTTCAGGCTCTCGGGCTGGCTCAAGACGATTTGGGGCCCACCAGGAACATAAGTGAAACATTAAAAGCCTTTTCCCCCAACTTTCCATTCGTGTTCGATTCAAATCATTAAACAATCATTTTTGGTACGGTCCAAGACAATATCCATTTCACTTTTTTTACATTACCAAAAAGAATGTGAATCACAAAAATAGTAAATAAAGTTGCAAAAATGTTAAGTTACAGCCATGAAAAAGGGGGGGGGGGGGGGGCCCTAGCAAACAAAAATGTTACTAACTGTAACAGCATACAATAACCATGTAATGAAACAAACGTACTCCCTAAAGGGGGAAAGAAAAGTAACAGAAAGAAGGTAGTGAATAAAAATAAGGGCGGGGGAAGAAACAAGAAAGGAATAGCCATTTCACCGTTTCGTGTTTCTCATTTCCTATGAGACTGCCACCTCCCAACAAAAATGCCCGCCGCAAATTCCACTAGTCTTGGTTTCGGGTCGCGCAACGCTTCGACAAATCGCTTTGCAGCTGATTTCCGAAGTTTCAAAGCACCAGCAATGATTCTCATCCTGTTTTTTTCTTTACTTTGACGTATTATAAAGGATTATCAATCAATAATCTGCCTTCTTTCTGTAGTAAGATGATTGCTCCCCCTCCCACGTGGGGGCCCTACGCGGCTGCGCTTGTCGAGTACCCCTTGAGTTGGCTTGCAGGCTCTTGAGGCTTTCAGTAAGTCTTCTGGAAGTAGTTGAAAATTAGCTAGATAATGAACTATTTACAGTGTGAAAATGAGCATAAGCTTGCTGGGAGCTTTTCCATTAATTCTAAAGGTGAGAACATATCACATCATAACGTTTCTAGGAATATCGTGTTTTACTGCAGAAAGCAGTGTGTGTACGCTTTCTAACACAGCTAATGAGTTGCCAATTTTTTAAATAGTAATCACACATCCCCCCTCGATGCCATAAGGTCAACCATCCACCAAGTGCAGTTGACTCACTGAGTGCAGCTGATCACCTACCAGACAGAGTAATTCGTTAAAGGACGGTCTATATCGTTAGGGCACCTACATCACTGACAAACAAAAGGTGCTGTGGACCGAACTAATTTTTATATTCTAATGTGTTTTAATTGAAAACTTAGGTTTATTTGTGATAGTTTGTTACCACTAAATGGAGATAACTGGTTAGTGGTGAACCTTGCCTATTTTTGGAAACACAAGCAGAGAACTTTTTCTTTTTTTAACATAAAATAGTATGAATAAACTTTGCATTGGTAGTGTGGCGATTTCAAAGTTTATCATGTGAAATATAATAAATATCGGTTAAATATCTGTTATCGGTTAAATATAATAAAAAATGCAATTGGTTTTTTTTTTAAATACTTTGCATTTTCCCACGCATATTGCTTACACAGAATTTTCGCAATACCCATTTGCGTTGAGGTTATGCAAGCACTTTAAATCGCACACACATCTAAATATAACTTATTCACATCTCTAGGCTGTTGACAAAACTAGTGTATGTGATTTGTTAAATGATGGACTATACTAGCGAGCGATGCCAAACATGCACATTCGTCGTTAGGCCTAATTTTTTCATGAATTTAAACAGTTGAGTTGAATCAAAAATTATTGCATGAGAATCGATTTAACTGATTTTGATTGCAGGTTTTTGTCAAATTGTTACTACCGAAATTCTGCTTAATTTACTTTAAAAAAATTGCAATTTTACAACACGGTTTAAAATAGTCATTTTAAATTTCAGATCATAATCTCAGTTTAAAAATGCCGATTCTTAATTTGTATAGAAATTTTTTAGTTGTGTTTTAATATCGGATCAGTAAAAACCCATATTGGCCGATTCCTAGCAAAACGTATGTAACACCCAATCCAAAAGCATGAAAATTAAAGCCGATTTCACAGGGTGTGACATATACTGTCAAAAGCTACATGTCGCAATGCTGCTAGGTCAGCTGATATGAAGCCTGCTGCTTGTGTAGCAGAATCAGATCTGTGGGTGGTGGAATGTCAGGGTGCAATGTAGCTGGCTGCGGAGAACTCCTACACGCTGTGACGTATGTTATTTCAGGTTTGGCTTATTTCATAAAATTACTGTATTAGTAACGTGGGTTTAACCAAGGAAGGGGCTATCGAAAATGTCGATTAAGATACATGTCGGGTCGCCGACCTAATGTTTTATATCATAGATGGATCATTCTTTCTTTATCTGTTCCATGTAGCCTTTTTGCATTGCTTTACTTTCGAACAGAATGACATCATTTGGCTTTGTGTTGTATTCGGACATTGTTATCCTTTAGTGGAACCAGTAAAAGAATCTTAATTATTTCTATTAAACTGTGACAATCTTGTGTTTTGCAGGCAGCAATTTTGCAGCAGACAGCAGATTATATCTATCAAATGGAGCAAGAAAAAACGAGACTTCTCACCCAAAATTGTCAGCTCAAGCGTCTTCTCAATCAGCAAAATCATGACAGTGACGGTGGAAGTAGTATAGACTCTCCGCTCCCGAAAAGGAAAAAGAACGAGCCAGGTAAATTGGAGTTTGATGTATAGATTTATTCATAAAATTTGATTATCAGCTTCTATAACAATAAATGGTGCTAAAATGTTAGCACATCGTAATCTTGGGCACGTCTATGTTAAACTGTACAAGTACGGTCAGACCTTTGTAATAGAACATAGTTCTGACAGGTATGACAAACTGGTTTGTCAGTGTTACATCAGAAATTGGTGAAGCTTTACCACCATCATTCAAAGGGAGGTACACAATTTACTGCCGTTGCTGTAAAGAAAACAAAAGTTGCCAAGAAGAATTTTTGTAGCCCAATTTTAGTTTCATTATGGCACGTAGATGCAGTGTTTATCTGTGTTAAGATTTATGTCTTTCATTTTCGAGATTACCCTATTTTAAAAGCAAGGTGAATTCATTAAAGACGGGTTGCCACCAAATTAACATGTGCAGCACCTAGCCTTATTGAGTTCTGTCTCGTAGTAAGCAAAAGAATACACAAAGTAATACCTTTAAACACTACAAACAAGCCACGTGTCTCCTTAATTATTGAGTATAAAATTAGGACCTCTCGTCGTGCACCTGGGAACAAGCTGTAAAGGTTAACGATATTTCTGTCACTAAATGGTGCCAGGGTATTTCCTTTATATTTTACCATGGCACCATCTAGTGGCACTAATATTGTTATTCTTAACAGCTTGCATCCAGGTGCACGAGGATGTACCAAATTTTTAGTGAATAATTCAGAAGGCTCGTGGCTTGTTTTTTCTGTTAAAAGATATTTCTTTGTGTCTTCCTTTGCTGGCTGTGAGCAAGCGCTCGATGGTGCTAGATGCTCCAAACTTTCGTTTGGTGGCAACCAGCCTTTAAGAGCATTTGAATTTTGGAGTTCAATAACCTACAGTAAAGGAAAGAAATTCTGCTCAAAAACTAAAAAACTTGCAGTTAAATTAACTTGTGCTTACTTTGTAGGCTCCAGGGGACAACAAACCTAACGAGCCTATAGTCCCCACTAAAGCCATTATGTTTGTCGTCGCTCGTTCCCTATTGGCTAACACACTCAGATCAGGCCTGAGGCTGTAAGCCTAGCCGCTGTATACCGTGCACATAAGGACTGTAAAATGGTGTACATTGATAGAAAAGAGAATTCTAGGATTTGTTAGCTGTTCACGTGACGACCATGACTAGCTCACGCTAGCCGTAATTGGGACCACGCTCTCGTCACGTCCCACAAATGAACCAGTCTGGGTTCACGGTCCGAGCTTCATGGTTTAGAAGTTAAACAAAAGCAATTTCACATCAATTTTGACGATGGCGAAAAAAAAGTTGTTTAAGGTAATACAAAGATAATACTGATTAAGTAAATAAAAAAAATATGTTTCAAAATATCAGTTAACCCTTTAAGGGCGGGTGCGCCCGAATGCGCCCGCTGTATAATCATGTTTACAGCTTTTCTACAAGTCATGTCGAAAACTTCCAGCCAATTACAGTAAAATTTAAACAGGGATATGAAAGCCAGATCATTTAGGATAAAAATGACATAGATTTCATTCCCTTACCTCAACTGGGTGAGAAGCTGCGATTTTTTTTCTACAAGTCAGTTGTAAATTCTTAGCGAGCACGCAGTCCTTAAAGGGATTTAGCACTTGTACCTAAGTTGTAAAACCAGGAAGTTGATGATGTGATACATTGATGAAAAAAGGGATTTAGGAACTGTTGCTTGCACCTCCTGTGGTTGCTCCATCTTGTTTTGTGTTAAAACCTACTATAACCTATGAATTTGTGCTTGCTTTGGATGCTAGATTAGCAAATCGGCCAGATGCTAATGTTTTATCGTGGCTTGGGTAATAAGTACTTAGCTCGTTATTGGCATCAAGCACATTTGTAGGAATCTCGCTTGACACAACCCTTAAAATGGGCTCGGACATCTAGAAGTGTGCCATGGTGAATTCTTTAGTTTACTGATGTAGCCTGCTGGTTTAATATTAGCAACATTGACTAGTATTTTGAGTGACAAACACTCAATTATCTTGGTTCAGCACTTTAATTGATAATGATTCCATGCAATTTCTTTTCAGTTGAACCGGTCGATGAAGGAATCGGACACATGAGTCCACCCGGTGGTGTTGAAGAACCACGTACCGAGGAATTAAAGCGTGAAATGATTGAGTTACGCATGCAGTTGGACAGAGAGCGGCGATTGCGAATGATTCTAGAAGAGCAGACACGGAACCTGGAAGCTCAGCTATATCCAGAACGTATCCGAGAAATTGCACAGCAAGTCCAGGTCCAGTATCATCCAGACGGCTCCATCGTAAAATTGGAGGTATAAACTATTCATATGTATCAGTTTTCATTTTTCTTATGTAGTAGTTAAATACAGTCACTTACGCAAAACACAAATTCGTTTAAGTTCCACTATTCAAACTTGCAGATTTTCGACTATCTCTCTTCAGGCTAGAGTCATGACACTTGCACAACAACAACCACGAATCCAAGTGGAAATAGGACTCTAGCCTGAAGAAGACTATCAGTAGAGGTAGTCGAAAATCTGCAAGTTTGATTAGTGGGACTTGGACGAATTTTGGTTTTGCTTAAGTGACTGTATTTAACATGAATTTCAACCAAAGTAAATTTGCCAAATTAACGGTATTTTCGATTATGTAGTAGTAATGCTTGCAGAATTTGCATTACATTAGTGCTTGATGGCACCTGTGTGATTAGTACCATCACCCCATTTATGGAATGACCATTCAAACCACAACTAGCGAATGTATTTTATTAGTGAGATATAACCTCCAAATGAAATACATGGTAATTTTATTCATATTCCGTCATGAGGTTTTATTGATTTTTATGCAATCCTTCCATTTTAAATTGTGGCGAATACTGTAAATTTTCTGTTGTAATATTGGAGAATATTTACGGTGCATCCTGAGCAAGGACAATGATATTAAGCGATTCCACTATTTTCAAAAATCATGGAACTAGCTGCAGTTCTTTTAACCCATAACCGCCTAGATAGGAACGTACGCCTTCAACGTATAACAGCGAAAAACTAAGTCCCCGCGCAAGCTTTGTGAGGGGTCCCCGGGGACCCCGAGCAAAGCGGGCAGTCACAGCCCAGTGGTCAGCGTCGTCGGCTCCAAACCAAGAGAATGCCGGTTCGAATCCGAGAACCGACCCAAGACTCTAAAAAAAAAAAAAAGGGTCTGAAAGTTCTTTCAGGCGGTTATGGGTTAACTAAAAATTTGATGTAGTATGGCATTGGCCTACAAGACCCCAAAACCCCTGAAGTTCCTTTTTTTAATTCGACGTGTCACACGTCAAATTAATGCGGTTGTGGCCAAAAAAACGGGGATAGGCGATTTACAACAGCAACATCTCAAAAACCAGACAGATTTGTGCAATTATGATTCGAGGAACTAAAGTCTAGTGGTGGAAGAGTTGCAGTGTAGAAGCTCAAAGCGTATTATGCTCAAATAAATTAAATTTTGAGTATAACACTTAGCTAACCTCTAAGAAGGTCCTTCTGCAATAAACCGTCGCCCGATAGTACACGATCAGTGGCTGACGTCAGCCCTGCCTCAGCGTAAAGGTGTGCGCTGATCATACGAAAAATTGCTGCGTGTAACTGCGCATTTCGGCAAGTCAGCTCTTCAACATTGCGGTCGGTTAGAGGCTAACGTATACGTCGGGATGGCTCCTTTCTTTTCACGCAGAACAATACAAAGTGAGTTGTCACTTACCTTTGCGGTGATCTGGATGGTACACCGAATTTCTATGATTGAATCTGGACGGTACAATGAATGCAATGCGCGCATAGACTTTTGCTGTTAATTTACTGCACTATCCTCCCTGCTTTTCGGGTGCGATATATAACATTATTTTATTACGCGTATTTGTGGTGGTGTTGCCCGAGAACCAAACCTATTTCTTTTCACGGCCTGAAGCAAGTACTTTATATTGAGTAGCCTAACAAAAATTGGCCACATGAAATTGCAGTTTTATATTCAATGTCGATTTTGTCACAATTTTCGTGCGAATATTTTAACTTTTGTTAATACACCAAAAACGTGTAAATAAATTTAAAATAGTCAACCTCATATACCCTCAGCGCAATATGATTTACCCCCCCCCCCCCCCCACTACCAAATTACGCTGCTGAATTTATGAAAATATGGTGTTCGAAGATTTAAAAAATTTAAAAGTATGATGAACAAGAACAAAGGGAACGGGAATCTGTAAAACAACGAAGCTTTCAGGTTGGTTTTTTGTAAGAACCAACCAATATCACCGTCCGATGAAAACTTAACTGGTCAGTGATTGCATCGTCGCACACAAGATTCTGGCTCATTTGCCGTATCGTAGTAGCAAAAGTTACGAGACAATTTTTTTAATATAATGTGCAATATAGTATATATTCTACAGTACACCACGCATTCAGATTTTTTTTATTCTACCATACGACACGTCGAATTACTAATGCAGTGTTAGTGCATCTTGTTTTGGTTAGGCATTGTTGAAGGCAAAAATACGTTGTCATAAAAGCATCTAATTAATTGTAAATGACTAGCACAGAACAAACAAATTTTAAAAACACATACAAAAAATCAAACAAACAAAACATTTGTACTGTAAGTGAGCAAGGATTGTGACTCCATTAGTTAGCACTATTGTTGGGGCGTAAACCGGCTTGTAAAACCCTTTGAACCCTTTCGTTCTCAATGTATACTGTATTAAATACTGGACATTGTTAAAATACCAGTATTGTTTTAATATGGAAAAAACTGCTAAAATTATAACAATAGTAAAAACTAATCCTAAACAGAGCATAAAACTGGAGCAAACTGTATCCACCCAAAACCAAAACTGGTAGAAAAACCCGCCAAGTTTCCCAAAACAGTCGGCCTTTGAAGGTAGTGATATCATTCCACCAGGGAAAGGCCGCCAAGGTTAATCCTATTAGCCAAGTTAATCGCACATACTAATAGTTCGAAAGTTAAATGAAAACTAGAAGATTGCTACTAGCGGTAGCAATCTTCAAGTTTTCATTTAACTTCCAAAGTATTATTCGGTGCGATTAACTTGGCTAATAGGATTAACCTTGGTGGCCTTTCCCTGGTGGAATGATATCACTACCTTCAAAGGCCGACTGTTTTTGGAAACTTGGCGGGTTTTTCTACCAGTTTTGGTTTTGGGTGGATATCACAACTTTCATAGGGCTGTGAATGTACATATGGTTACACCGTCTGTTTAGGATGCTTCAATCTCATTTTTGCACACACTGACTAACAATCGCTGATTTCGTTCGCTTTGCTCACTCAATCAGCGCATCCCCTTCAGTTGTTTTGTTTATCCCTGCAACTTCCCCTTAACTTTTCAAGATTTCGTTCACATTTAGTCATGCAGAAACCCCCGAAGGTCGCTGTTACTAAAACAGCAGAACGCGAAGCATTTTTTTTTTGGGTTATTAACAAAAGAACCCATTAGTTCGTGTATGCTCGTATTGTTGCGTAACCATCATCTAACGTGGCTCAGGTGACAGTCTTCTTCAGGTAAAACAGAAATATCGCATCACTATGTCATGTTTAATCGTCGTATTTTTAGGGGGAGAATTTACTGACAAACCCACCCCCTTCCTGTATTTAAGCTTGACCCTATCCGTTTCATCACATATTTGTAAAAGTCTTGTTTTTACATAAATAACCGTCTTCTAAAAGTCACTGTTTGTGTATATTTGCATTTCAATGTTATACAACTCCAGCTGTAGTATCAAAAAATTGGTACAGATATCTTTATTTGAAATTGTGCGTATACTGTGGTATGAATACAGAAATTTTTTTCCATAAAATCTATATCGACAAAACAAATTTTTCAATAAAATTGTTACATTTTTTTTTAAATCGGGTGTTGGCCCCACAGCACCTTTTAATACCAGAAACTGCCTCATTCAGAAATACCAGGAGATACTAAGCTTGGTACTGGCACCGGCTGAAATATTTCTGGTACAGCCCAACACTAGTTAGCACTCTTATCAAAAAAATTGTTTCAGTGAAAATTTAAATGACGAGCACAGAGCAAACAATGCAGGCAAAAAATCAATTTGCAATGTTAAGAATGTTTGGTATGTTTTTTAATCCACGCTTGAAAGTAAAAGAGAGGTTTTTACTATAAGCTGTAAAAATGTCAAACAGGACGCAATGCCGCATGTACCCCCAACATCACTATATATACTTGCCTATTTTATTTCAGTCGGATCACAACAGTATTGAAGATGAAGAACCCGAAACGGTAGCATTACCAGAAGTTCAAAATGAAATAAGAATTCCTCCTATGATAAATGCTTCCACAGTTCCTGAACCCATTTCTTTAGGCAGTCCACCAGAGAAAAATGACGAAAGCCCATCTTCAAGGTAAGCTGGACTTAACTACACATTGAAAAGACAACATTTGTTCTTGTGCTTCAGAGTCAGAATTCGGAGTATTAATATATTTACCGCTCATTTTCACAAATAAGACAAATATTTTAATTCTCCGAATTATGACTCTGAATTTGACGAAAACTTTCACAGTAACACAACGGACAGTTTATTAAATGTTCTTGTGCTCTCCTTTCCTTCAACGAAAGGTTTAACTCGCACAGTAAGTGCAAAACTAGACGAATGTCTTGTGTACATAATGTGGGTAAAAAGTGAAAAAAAAAGTGTGTTCCTGTACAAAAAGCAAGATCAGGTTTTGTGTGTGCATTTCCAAAACGTTTTCCTCTTTACTACATTTCTGGTGTAGAATCGTTCTAATGGCGCTGATCCAAGTAGTGTTCTTTTAGTATGAAAATACCATACATATAGTATACAGTAGTTACGAAGGTCTTTAGAAAATTTAAAAGTAAAACTATTACTCAATGTAGTAGTGCATTGTTTGGTTAGTATAATGTTTGCATGTATGTCATGCTGTTGTTCGAGTTTATAAAAAGTTTAAGGAGGTAAATAAACATCGAACCAGTCATTCCCCCGAAGCCATAAAAAGGGGATGGGGGAAGACCAAGATGGGCTATGTGATCGTAGACTTCAAAACCATATATTCGTGAAAATTTCTGATAATTCGACTGTAAATATGAGTACAAAAAAAGTTTGCAGATATGCTTAAATAAACCAATTCATCACCTGTGGGCGGAATTTTAGTTTTGTCTGCAGATACGAATGGATTAAGATATCCCAAAAATCTTAAATAGTTCCAACGTCCCTCTAATCAGTGCATGTCTTCTACCGTCTTTATCCATGTATTCCCATTAATCTTAATTATCAGATTACATTTTACGGTCCCCAGAGTTAGCACTATTCTTTTCTTGAGCTGGCATATCTGCTGTGTATATATGCCATCTTCAGGAAATTTACATGTTTACCACCGCATGAGAACACACAATTGTTCGTCCGTTAAATTGTCTGTGAAAACCTATCAGTTTCATCAGAACCACCACAACAGAACTTTTTTTAATCTTTTTAAAAAGTCGTCACATCGAAGGCACTAAAAAGGCAAGTAATAGTCCACTACTTGCAAATTTTCGGTAATCTTTTCACGTCCTTCATCTTCAAGCTAGTATCCAGAAAATGGCCACACAATTATTTAATGACAAGAATAGTAATTTTATATTTCAGTTTCTCACTAAGGGCTATTTTTGCTGCGTCGTTTCTTTTTATTTCCTGTTAAAAAATCGGTGCGGGAGGGCCTGTGAACCAACTTTTCCTTTTTTAATGGCCTAACTTGCCCTTTTTGGTCGAGCGTAAATGAAGCTTTAATTTGCTATCTTCCATCCACAGTAAGATGACTGAAATGTCAAATTTTTTTGAATGTATTTTTGTTAAATTTAGTGTGCAAAGAATCTTGAAAATGGAGGAAAAACAAACTATAAATTAATTACTAAAGCTACATTTTTTCCCCTTGTAGCCAACTGTATGTGGCCAGCACATCACGGCAGAATTTGGAAACTATCGTAGAAGCAATTCGTCATCTGGAAGGAGACCACTTATTCCGAGACGACCCATCACCTTCCCGTGTTATTCGGGAAGCAAAAACAGAAGACTCGCATGTCTATAGTCCCTCACACATTTCATCTTCAGTAGTTGCAGTCACATCAACAACAATCAGTCTGCCAGAGTCTCACTACAGACATGTCATCCAAGTTCCGCCAACACGACCTGGTGTAATTGTCTCAACACACTCGTAAAACATTGCTGCGTAAGAACTAATGGCCATAGTGACATACCCATTCCTATGCAGGCTGGACAAACAAAAGCTATGTTGTGCGGCAAGTCTGCAAACCACGGCTTATCTGCAGTTGTATTTACTTGTTTGACACGGGTGTGCGCGAGGGTGCGTCATTGTATGCTTGTACGTTTGCTGCTGTGTCGTCTTCGTATACGTGTTCTGATTTCAAAGTGTGCAGTCGAATATGTATAAATTATTGATTAGTAGGAAGAATTTTTCTTTCCTGCAAGCAATACCACAGTTTCTGCGTGTAGTTTATTGAAACTCCGTTCAGTTTTGATTGAATGTTGGCCGGCTAGACAGTACCTGTAGCTATTTGCGCACTCATCTACAACAAGGAAGATTCATCTGAGAAGCGAGTTAGAAGTTATGCTTAGTACTTTCTCATGTTAGATATACAAAAATAATCCAGCAATATTAATAATTGGGGCTTCATTTCAACCTAGCTAATTGGCTATAGTTCCTACAAACAAATTAAGTTTATTACAATATTTACATGTGTAGGAGTGTTAAAAAGGCTTTGCTTCGTAAAAATGGTACAATGTGAGTTGCTCTAGCATACTGAGTAACTTAAAAGCCAGTTGTAAGTGTGGCATTTTTATTTTGGCTGGTAATGTCATTTTTCTACTAGATGGGTGCTGTCACGATTTTAGTGCATAAACCTTTTATTTTTATTTCATTTTTTGTACATAGATTTCTGCACATAACTTCATTTATGTATACTAGTTCTGAGTGTAGCTTCCGTTGAAGTTTTCATGTATTCATGTTTGTCTATAAAGAAATGTACAAAATATTACTTCCTAACGTGTGCATACATGTTGGAGTATGTGAACCTGTTGGAAGAATTTGCTGTTGAAGTTGCAATCTCATACGTACAAATATTTTCTGAGTGTGATTAAAGCATCTCGAGAAAATAGTTTTTTGAGTACCCGTTCAGGTTTACCAAATGATTTATGGGCGTAGTTTGTACCCAGACTTTTTTTTAATACGGACATGTGGAATTTTATTAATTTTTTTTTATTGCTGTAATTTTATTTTGAAAAATTATGGCTCTTTGAAAATACCATACATAGTATACAGTAGTTACGAAGGTCTTTAGAAAATTTAAAAGTAAAACTATTACTCAATGCAGTAGTGCATTGTTGGGTTAGTATAATGTTTGCATGTATGTCATGCTGTTGTTCGAGTTTATAAAAAGTTTCAGGGGGGAAATGAACATCGAACCAGTCATTCCCCCAAAGCCATAAAAAGGGGGTGGGGGAAGACCAAGATGGGCTATATGATCGTAGATTTAAAAACCATATATTCGTGAAAATTTCTGATAATTCGATTGTAAATGTCATGAGTACAAAAAAGTTTGCAGATATGCTTAAATAAACCAATTCATCACCATGCTTGTTTTGTCTCCATTTAATGAAGTGTCAAGTTTTATGTGACAAAAAAAATCTTGGAATAGAGGAAACTGCCATTTAGTTGTTCCCGGGGAGGGGTACTTTTCAGCCATTAATTAAATTGGAGAGGGACGTTCAACAATTGGTTTCTATGACTACGCCCAACGTGGGTTTTAAACCACTATTGAGACGTGTCGTGCTGGACACCAGATGATGGGGAACTTCACTCAATGTGGGTTTTAACGCCACTGTTGAGCTGGAAAGCTTGAACTTCAGGTTTTCAGTGACTGCGCCCAACGTGGGTTTAAAACCACTATTGAGACGTTATGTAGGATACCAGATGGTGGGGAACTTCACTCAACGTGGCTTTTAAGCCAATGTTGAGATGGAGAAGCTTGATCTTCGAATCTTCAGGACAGCATTCAACGTGGGATTTAAGCCACTATTTAGACGTGTCAGACATGACATCAGATGACGGAGAGTCCACTCAGCATGGGGTGTAAGCCACTGAAGAGACGGAGAAGCTTGAACTTTAGGTCTTCTGTGCCAGAGCTCAATATGGGTGCTCACAGTTCTACAGTTACTAAATAGTTTGTTATCCAGACCATTCCAGTCGTTAAGTCTTAACAGAGAAGAAGTTCTTCTGGACATCCAGTCGAACAGAATGCTTAATGATCTTGAGGTGATGTCCTCCATTTTGCTTCCAGTGCACAGCTTGAAAAAATTTTCTTCGGTACCACTGTCAAACAAAGGTTTCAACCAAAGAACCACTAGTGTGCCTTTTGGCCATGGCAGTCAAGCCCAAAACATAGCAGCGCTCTAGGTAACTTAGGCTCCATATTTGGTGAGCCGTTTTGCGACGAATGCATATTGATGGGACATATTGATAACTAGATTGGAGGTAATGTTTTTGCCTGTTGGGCTCTGGAAGACGACTGCTCCTACTCACGTGAACAGTCTTATTGAAATGCTACCGTTCCCGGCAAGCGAGCGGCTTTTCCCTGTGGCTACACCAAATCTTTATTTGGTTAGAGTGGCTCCCTTCAGGACTCCTGAACAACTAAATTGCTCTTTTCCTAAGTATGGCTGCATCGCACAATTTTGGCTGCGACTCTTGCACGTTGACTGATGGAGGTGTTTTTACTGCAGATGTGAGATATTGGCACATTCTGTCCGGGAATAGCCGATTCCCACATTTTGTCCATGGAGACCATTTTTGTCTTTGGCAGATTAGTTGCCAGAGTCCACTTCGCCGTTACCGGCAGATGCACAGCAGGATGATTTTGCATCCAGTGTGTTAGAAGACTAGTTTCGTTATTTATTCGTCCCCAGTGATGGCGTGCTTGGGATTCAGAGCCGTATGTAAAAGAAGTTTTACGAAGTATGGTGTGCGAGTCCCACAGAATTACCAGATTTGACTTTTGAAATCTTGGTTCTGTGGTACGAGGACACCATACACATTAATCGTTGTTGCCTTTGAGAGCTTTTTGATGAACAAAGGAGAAAAAGCTGCACATAAAAAGAGTTTTAGATAGGTAAGTATGGGGTCCTCATCCCACAGTTCACAAGTCAAATTCTCTCTACTATTCTTGCAGTAGCCTTTACTGTAAGGTTTGACCTCGGTGTCCCATGTTAAAGCTGGAATTTCTATGCTTAATTTCTCCGGCGTCTTTCAACATTTTCGACTGAAATTTGGTATGTGAGCTTTGTGGGACTTGGTCAACGCGTATACCAACTTTTATTAAATTCCGATGTGTCGCATCGGAGATCTGGACTTAGCTGGAATCGTGATTTTCATATTTGGCTTGTTTTTGTACTTGGCACGACACGTTTCTACTACGCTCTCTACAGATCAAACTATTTGTACTAGAAAGCTGATTCTTAGCTCATTTGAAAGAGCTGCTTCCGGATATGTGTCCTTTATAGAAATAGAAATTTCAATTGGTCATGCCATTCCGGAGTTATGGGGCCCTGAACGGCCAGTTTTATTATTTTGTATTGTTTTAAACATTGTTATTTTGCAACAATGCCAATCAGCAAGTGCCAGCCTCAAGTCGCAAGACTTAGGAACAAACAAATTCGAACAATTCTGACAAGTCAACAATTAAAGCTAAAATGTTTGTTGCCCATTGGGCTTGTTGTCCTGAAACAAGACGAATAAATGCCAAAACTGCTGAACAACCAACTTCAACAGAAGACTTGCACTGAATGAGCGAGTGAAATTCAGTGTGTTTGCGGAGAGAAGACTAACTTGGTATGTCAAAATTAAAACAAGGTAATCTGAACGGCATGGTACGCCAAAGTAGCACGAATTAGAAAACAAAAACGAACTCGTTTGATGCTCAAGGTAAGGTTTAACTGATCCGAAGTCAAAACAGCAAAGGAACACAAACTTTCCTGTAAGGTTTCAGATACTGCTGTGTTGCTGTACTGTTTAGTCCACGTGAAACCTTACTGCTGTACCCAACCATTATGCGCGTAAACATAATCAAAGCAAGAGCCAAAATCCAAAACTTTTCATGCCCAAACAAAAGAAGAATAATGTAAGGCTACACACAACTATTCTTGGCTAAATCTTATCAGTGTTCTTCAGTCATGTCGTCTACATTCTGTTCCATCACCTTACTGATGATACATGTCATATTTCAAGATTTTGAGGCACTATTCCAGGAAAACAACGCTCGTCATATTACTGTGAAAGTTCGTCAAATTAAGAGTCACAATTCCGAGAATTATGGAGAATATTACCGCTAAACTTCACAACGAAGACACTTTCAATGTCTTCCTCGGGCATTTTTGACAAAGTATCAGCCTCCTTACACCTACATCGTCTGCTACGAATTCCTAGGAATTTCATTATTTCTTGCTAGGATATTTCCAGTTTTCCAAGGACTTTCACGAACCCTGAATTACTTGTAGAGCTGTGCTAAGCCCACTAAGACTATTAGTTTTTAAACATTTTACAGCGATGTTGTTTAGCCGATAGGATGCACCAACCATTGGCTAATGCATCGCGAGCAAAAGTAAAAATGGTATGAACATTTGAGTACAGCAGTAAGGTTACACATGGACTAAACAGTACAGCAACACCGCAGTATCTGAAACTTTACAGGAAAGTGTATTTGTGTTCCTTTGCTGTTTTGACTTCGGATCAGTTAAACCTTACCTTAGGCATCAAACGAGTTCGTTTTTTAATCTGTTATTTGTTTGTGTGAACCTTGGCTGCAGACAGGTATTTATTTCTGATGAATTTATGCATTTAACTGTTACTGTGCCATGAAGTTAATAGGCTCATCTGAAAGTTGATTATTTTTTTCCTCAAAAGTGCAATATAAATAAACCAATATATACATGTTGCAGCAATGGTCAGGTTTTTCATATAACCGTTGATCTAACAGTCAGATTAGTTTGGTAAGTAATGTAGCAACTTGGTGGCAACCATTTTCGTTACGACATCACTGCTTCGATTGGCTGAAACATGGCGGGTTCTTTCACCCTTGTGGGTTTTGTTTCAGATTTAATTAACGAAAATTTGTAACGTAGCCTATTAATGGTTTGAACACCTAGTGGTGAGGATAACTGAACGTCTCTCTCAAGACTATAAGAGAAATGGAGGCAAAATTGGAGGACGTGAATGGCAGTGTGGTATTTGTGGGGAAGGGGAAGGAACTTTGGCACATGTTCTAAGGGGGTGTATTGACTTGGCACATCTACATATTGATATGTTGGGAGTGGATGCTTCAATCGGGTTTGGCTAATGGGGAAAAAGATGATGGAGGCGTAATGGATTGTACTAAGAATCTGTTAATGAGGTGGTGCGGTAGGATGGATATGAACAAGAGGATTTTTTTTTGCTATCGTCTTGTGTAAGTTAGGGTAAAAACCCCTAGCGAAGCCATCAAAATCCGCACGTGGATAAATGGAGTTTTACTGCAAGTATGTGCCATGTTTGTTGAAACTAAAAGGCAAATCACATTACATAACAGAAGTTTTGCTTACTTCCTGCTTTCTTTTTCCTAACCAAACTAGTGCCGTTTCGAAACTAGCAGTGCCTCCAAACCACCAGTTTGAGTAATAGTTATTGGTCAAAATCGAGCGTTTAGATATCTTTAACCAACGGGTGCGATTATTGGTCGGCTCGAGTATACAAATAGGTCGAGGGCAGAGCCCGAGACCATTTGCATACGAGAGCCGGACAATCGCACCCGTCGGTTAAAAATCGATAACCGCTCAATTTTTAAACAATAAATTGTTTATATCACGGTTGGGACATCAAGCTAATTCTTATTTAATTAAAACGTTTTGTGTTTGTAAAAATTGCTTCAAGAAATACGGTAATACTTTATGTCAAATGAATGAAGGTCATTCCATTTTAGTTTGTGGAGGGGGAGGTGGGTGTTAGACGGACGATTCCTTTGGCAGGTAGGCAGACTACGCTACGCTCAAGTTTGCAGAATGTGGGTGGAAGTTAGACGATGCGTTGTTTGGCTGGTAAGCTAGCTCAATCGCTCTGTTCGGAGAGAATAAACTTTGATATGAGAGGAAGCAGGGATAGAAGGACATAGTGCCGACATTCTGGCAAGGTAAGTAATTCTTTTTGTGCGTTTGTAGTTTAAGAACTTAAGGGGGGGGGGGGAGAAGAGTTAGACGGAGGGAATAAACTTGGAATGGGCCAGTCAGACATGTGAGCGGTAGCAGGTAAAGGATTTCATTTGGGATATCCCGGCAAGTTAAGTAATTCCTTTTGTACGTTTTCATTGCGTTACGGTTTTCGACGCTGTATAATTTTGGCTGTGGTGTGTGCGTTCCCGTCATATGATCTGGACGTGTCAAAAGTGTTGAGTTATCGGCAAAAGTGTGGGGTAACTTGATAACCCACACTTTTTGCGATGACTCACACTTCCGCTCACGGGTAACGGGATTTAATGCACGGTGGTGTCGTCACGCCAACACATCCCAATGCTAAAAGTGTAGCAGTTATATACGGTTAATCTGAAAACCTACACACGTGACCGTGGGTTAATTTTGATAACCCACACATTTTTGATAACCTAACACTTTTTCCGTGCTCTACACAACCTCCGCTCCAGCCGGGGTGACATACAATGACCGACTTTGCAAAACTACCGTACACAACACAAATTCAACCAGCAAACCCCATTGCAACCAACATAAATGGGCACATTTACAACCTGCGACATTTATCGGACTAACACGAAAAAAAAAAAAACCTCAAGTATGCTACGCCCCCACCCATGGAGCAATGGTCCGACCCGTACCCGACAACCTTTCGTTCTGACGGTACGAAAACTACGCTACTGACACTTCCTAAACACACCAACGAGACTCAAGCGAATAGCGCATTTTATAAGATATACATTTTATATCTTATTTAAACTAATAAAGTAGAAAAAATATGGTTTTACCTTAAACACAAATGTCGGTGACTGGGACTGGATATAGGGACGTCCTCGCGTACGTAAGACTTTCGCAGACAGGAAGTTTAAACCGGAAGTTTGAGATTAGGAATTTATGTCATGATTCACAAATAAAATTTTCAAATAAATTTTTTTTTTAATCTCAAATAACTAGATATGTTGGCTCGACGTCACACCTTAGCATTAAAATACATATCCGTGAGTCTTAGTTGATTTAACGGTTATAATTGCTCTTGAGATCGAACGGCTAGTCCATTATCTCGGGGCTGGAGCAAAAAACTTCGCCCACTCTTGTTTCCCTCCACCCCCTCAATAGTGGACTAGCCGTTTCTCGCTCGCTCGCAATTATAACCGTTAAATCGACTAAGACTCACGGATATCTCTTACTTAACCTACGAAAATTTAGCGTGACGCCACAGCCATGGTATAAGCATTCTTATACACGCACATCTGTAGGTTCATGAAGTCCCAAAACTGCCACTTCAAACTTCTAAAAATTTATTTTAAAATTATATTTCGTAAAATTTTGAGTGATCACTTATAAAGGTAAAATATTCTCTTACATGTCATCTATAATCGTGTTTAAGGAGAATATAATTGAAACATGGCAACGGTTTCACTAAATCATGAAATTGTTAACGTTACTCAATGCTAAATTATGGCTCCACTAGAGCAACATCACATTCATAAAGTTAAAGTGCTGTTTAACAACACTTTTAGACCTTTTTGAATGACACCTGTGCGCTAAGTTAACAGTGTGACTAACATTACCTCCAAAAAAAATACTGCGTGTGAATGATAAATTACCAGTGTATAGGCCTTAGGCCAAGTGAACATCTTGTAAATTTGTAACCTGCATAAAATTACAAAAGAATTACAAGTAATGGGAAGGGCACATCCATCTTGGAAAATTTTCTACGTTTTCTGGCAATTTGTGACGGCATTACAGGGACACCACAGAGTGAAAAAAATTGAAAATTTGAGCGCTCCAGTAAAGTTTGAACAAATGTGAAAAATTGACCAAATTGGTAAACACTGAGAAATTCTGGATTATTTGATAAATTTTTGATAAGATCTTACCAAAATGGAAGCAGCCAATGCCATACTGAAAAATGCAAATCGGTTGGAAGAAACAGCAACATTTGCTGCTACCTCCAAGAAATCTAATAGAAAGCGAAGGACATTTGGAAAGAAGGGAAGTAGCTACACCAGTTACGAAATAGGTTTGCCACATTTCTGAACTGTCTCTGTCTAGCGTTACGCCGATAACTAGTCGAATTAACCGACGCTAAATTCCGTAGACTTTCACCCCTTCCCCTGACTGGAAAAAGGCCGATTTTTAAGATACATCACCCCCAACCACCACTCCGTGCGCCAACAAACTCAAGATTCAGGATTTCACTCCACTCCTTCAAGTCCGTGTTGGTAACCACACTGTAAGCTATGAACCACGTCCAATTTCTACTTCAACAATTCTCCAGCTCTGCACACTACCTGACAATATTCGACGTCAACAAGCAGCAATATCCCAGGAATGGATTAGAGCAAACCTAGCCATGCCGGAAGATCAATATATAGCCCGGCAGGTCTGGCAATGAGACAATGCCCCAAGATTCACGCCATTGAAACCTGAAATGCATTTCTTTTCAAACACAAGAACACGCACTCTTCCTTGCACCCTCTGCCGCTCCCGTGCAAAGGGCTACAGCTTCTCCTTTGCTGCACGTCCCTAAACACTAACCCTCTTCCTACGTCCCGTGCCCACTTCCTCGAATGGGCTCCCCCAAAACCTTCAACACTGAATGTTTTTGATTGCTCATTTCTGAACTTTTCAATCAAACAAAATTTTTGGAACTCATAATTATGATGATCCTGCAATCCCTTCCGTTTCAACGCAATTACAAAGTTCCAGGACAATTCCTTCCATTTCATAATCTCGTCGCACATTTTTAAGTGAACTGTCAATACCCTAATGTGACCTTCTAGACAGTCTCCAGTTCAACTATAAACAACACCATTCAACAAGCTACTCGTGGAATTAACCCATCAAATCTTCAAGGTAATTCCCACTCTTTTCAAAATATTATTTAGAAAAATAAATTTTCTATAGAGGAGGAAAAATTTCTGAATCCACCTAGCTGACCCACTTCAGCAATAGCAGGTTTCTCCCCACTTAGATGGCTTCACACAATCATTTACTCTGGCCACTCGGTTGACTATCGTCCAATACCGATCAACGAGCCTCTGGGGACCCAGTTCGCACCCTTGGGAACTCGTCACGATGGTGCCCGCCACCTAAACGATGAGGTCATCTGTAATGTAAGAAATTTACAGGTAGTGTATTTTTCCTTCCCCGGGATCTTTAGAAAGCCCAATTTTACCTGGATGGGAGGTCAAAATTGGGTCCTATTGCCTAAGGGGAAAAATACACTACCTGTAAATCTCCCACCCAACCTCCCCTCTTGAGTCACCAATCGTGACATATCGAGAGGAAAAGAGATGGCAGCTGGCTTGTCATGCGCCATTTATAGGAGGCCTGCGCACGCACGCATTTATAGGAGGCCTGCGCACGCACGCATGCGCAGTGGGTGTGCGAACTGGGCATATCTACGTTTTTATTTCCTCCAGGGTAACAGGCACTCAGGAACTGAATGCAAGAAATTTACCCGCAACCTGCCAGCAATATATCGTAATAATCTCCACCGAGACGTGAAATATATAAGCATTCTCTTCAGCAACTTGCACTTCTACTATTTTAACAGGGGGGGGGGGGATTGAGGCTTAATGGCACGTCGACAACTTGGTCATTAGCGCCAACCTCAGTCACAGTGCAGTGGTCCGGGTTGCCACTGCACCACACATTACAGAGATGTTATTCAAACCCCTAATCTAAATCTTGTCATACATCTGTACCTCCTGCAAAAATTGAAAAACACCGGACAGGAGGACAGACTTATCGCCCAACTGACGCGCAATGTCATGCGGAAGATGGAACCGACGACGAACACCATCAAGATGGCGACAATCAACAAGTAAGTGCCGGACCGTAAGTGGCCGTCGACACCAAGAACATTCAGGAGGGTCAACCCCCCGCAAAAGGAAACAGTGAGTAAGTCGGGTGTGACCAATTCGCAAACGGGCCAACACAACCTCCTCACGGCGACTGCGGCGACACGCCGAGTGCCGAGGCTATTTTAACAGTATAGCCGTTGGGGGGGATGTAAAAAGGAGAGAAAAAACAGAATATATCGCTACTACGCTATTTTTTCATCCTCATCTCACATTTGATGTTTAGTTTTTGATAAATAGCCTAACTCCAAAGTCATTTGATACAGTCTTGAAGCGTAGGGCCTAAGCCATAGGAAAGCTCGTTTCGAGCTGGTTAAAATCACTGGTGTGCACAGGAGGGGGGGGGGCAGGGTGCGTGGATGCGTGAATTGTCCCTGCTCTTTTAAAAAAAAATGCCCTTTTTACTCTTTTGGTAAAAAAAATGTCGTATTTTAGTTTTCTGAACCGATAAACGCTGCTGCTGCAACCAGAGAAAGGGCCTAGAGGCCTAGAAAGGGCAAAAACAAGGCCAGGAAAGGGGCATAAAATGGTAAAAAAGAGAGACAAGGTTAAAAAAGGGTAAAAAAAACTGACGAGCAAAAAAAAAACGTCTCCAGAAAAAATACCTCAGCGTGCCCTTTTACAAACATTGCCCCTGCCCTCTCGGTGGTCTGTGCATGCTACTGGTTAAAATGGTCTATTGGACTGTTAAAATCAGTCATAATTTAGCGAAAGTACGAATTAAAATTTTTGTTGTAAAACCCAAGACCAACATAAAAATTTTCGACCCGCGAAGATTTAAGGAAAAAAGGGCAGCGGCAGTGTCCACTATAACGTACCCAACGGCTGTTACATTTTTATTTTATTAGCAGTATTTGAAAAGCTGCTGCACGCGGTTGTAGCTCATTTACTTTCCGAATATTTTCTCGTTGTCGACGCTCTACAAACTGGACATAACCAAATGTGTGACGAAACCATTCTATCGGAGCTCGGCTCAGCAAGCTCAACGCACATGGAGATGTAATATAGAACACTTAAGGTATTTAATACTCATTCATTGTATCGAGAAACGAAATTACAAACAGCTAGTACTAAATTTAAACAGTGGTAACATTATAATAGGCTAAGCACTTATCCAACAATTTATGCTTGGACGTTGATGGTAGACTTGTGAAAACGAAAACGTCGAGCAAGATAAGAAACCGGAAGTGATGCTTTTCAATGCGCACGCGCAGAACCCCTCGTTACGTTGAAAACAAGTCAGGGACCGAGTATGCCAATGAAGTTCGTGCCTTACGTAATGAACTCAAATATTATACGTTATTTTATTAATTTACACTTAAATTTACAAACAAAATAAGCATGGCTTAAAAAAAGTAGGGAACTGTACATCTGAAAACAGGAAAAAAGTAAGAAAATAAGGAATTAGACAAAAAAAAGTAGGAACTCTACGATCCCTGCTGGTATGACGAATTGATCAAATTAAGACAGCTTGGCCTACGTGTTGAGAAATATCACAAATATCGCATATCAAGGTGCTGCAATAATCGCGTCGTGGAAATTTCGTTATCGCCCATCCGGGGGGGGGGGGGGTCTTTCAGCTTCACGATGGCAATTTGCAGTATTCTTTTACAGGGTTCGCACAAGTTCACACGCAAAAAATTAAAGCACTTTGAAAGATTTATCTTCAAAGCCAATAAAATTTTTCAAGGAATTTTCCAAGACCAGTAAAATATTTTCAAGGACCTTTATTAATCCACAAACTTGCCAAAATCTCACCAAACACTAAAATGCTCCACATTTTAATCATGATGTGATGGAAAAAAAGGGCATCGGAATAAAGGTCAATGGTCAATCTGGTCAAAGGTCGAGGGATGGGAAAAAATAAAACTTAGAAAAAAAAAAGGAGGGAAAAAATTGTTTTCCAGTTTTCAGGTATTCTATAAAGAAACTTTTATCTGCTTTTTTCCTAGATTCATTTGAATAGCCTAGTAAACAACTGGTGAAAAGCAACAGACTTTAAAAGAAAGACTCGTCAATATAAATTTTATTTAAAACAAATTACCTTCATCCTGCTGATTTTAATTACAATGAAAAATTAAATTCAAGGAATTTCAAGGATGCCGCTAACAGTTTCAAGGAATTTAAGACTTTGGATTTTTTCTTAACAAATTTAAGAGAGCAAACCCAGTTTATATAACGAGAGATTTTCTTTCCAAAAACACACAATCACCACCAGTAACAATAAATAAAAGATTTGTTTATTGTTACTGGTGGTTCGCCAAGAAAATATCTCTTATGTCGTTTGTACACCACTGTAGTTGCCGGTTATCGGTATTTCGCCCCATTTATAGTTGTTTGCGTGCCATTTGGGACCAAGTTTCTCATGGGGATCTCATTCAAACAAGGTGCACTGATGGCTATCACCTTAAATCAGTTTTTCAACATTATATTTCCGAAAGGCTGTCAGAACGTGCTGACTAAACATCGTTCCACTAATTGAGAAATGGTGAAAAATTGACTGCTTATGCTTGGTAATGCATAGACAAAGACAACAGCAAAACATTTGTTAATGAAAGGCGTATCAAAAAGTTGGCAGTCATAAATAAAAAAAAAACAAAGGAGGAAAGGAGGCTAAAGGCAAGACTGCACAGATACCGGTAAACCGTCGGTTATTTGCAGTAAGTGTATCAGACTGGCAACGTTTTGCAACAATACTGATGGCTCAGGAACCATTCAAAGTAAGGCCTACAAAATAATAGTTTGGTTGCTGTCGTACGACAGACCCTAACTTTTACTCCCTACTCACTTTTTCATTTCATTTTGGGGTGCTGTTTACAGGTAAGCGATAATCTACATAATACAGGTGTTCATAAAGTCTCTTTACAATTCAAGAAATTTATTACAAATGAAAGTAATGAGATATCTGAATCAAATCTGATCTACATAGTAAGTGGCTATCCAAGTTTGTAATCACATTGCAACAAGGTTTTTAATATTTCAGGTACCACATTGATGATAGCTATTGTTTAAAGAAACTAAAAAATGGGTACCCCTCAAGAGAAGGCAAATGTGTATCATGGTTTATTGAAACTTCAGAACTAAGTATGGAAGACATCCACACTCATTTCAGTGAATTCGTGCACGGTACATAAAATTTAAGGAGACAGGGACAACGTTGACACATTGTGCCTTCTCTTGAGGAGTAGCCATTTGTAGTTTCTATTAGCTATCATCAACATGGTATCTGAAATTTACACAAATGCAACGTGATTAAAAAGAACATTTTGCCGGCCCCCCAGCCAGGCCAGCCCCAGCCAGTCAGGGGAGACATTAATTGAGGACAATGTAATGCTAAATTATCAGGTTAATATGCTTGGCAAACAAAGAAACATTGTTGCTACGTGATTACAAACTTTGATAACCACTTAGTACATAGATCAGATTGGATTCCGATATCTAATCAATTACCTTTGTAATAAATTTCAAGAGACTTTACGGACATCCCGTATATAAGCAGTGACATTAGTTCAGTATTCACCCTCTACTATGCAGCAAAATTACGCTACTACACAAAAACTCTGAATGTCAGAATATTACCATTGAGATCTAAATTGTGGATGTTAGTATCTTTACCAGAAAAATTGTGAGAATCAGATCAGTAAAGTTGGTATCGGAGCAGCCTTGGCAAACAGGCACACAGCATTTTGCCTATTCCAACCTCTTCTACCAACCACAAAGAACAAAATTACATACATGTATTTTGCGTCGACATGGTCGACACAAAAATAGCTGAGAACTGCCATGGACAAATCAGGCATATCATTAAAAAGAACGCAACAACTTACTTAGTTACAACTAATCAGCTTTATAAAAATAGTTACAGCTTATCCTGCCAATTTATTACCTGCCGAAAACTCATTTGAGTCTTTAGCAGAGAAACATGTTACTAAAATATATATTAAATTGGGTGCATTTAAATATACACTTATTATACACAGAAAATATATCTTCACAACATACGCTGAAGTTTCGTCAAAATATAAATTGGTACACAGTTATTAGTAAATGTGGTGGGTAAGCTAAGAAATATTTGACAAACTTGTTTACCCAATTAAACTTACATTGACCTGTGGCAATTGAAGAATTGCCGCCTATTTGTCAATAACCCAACAATAATGTCAAATTTACAATGCGGATTTATTTTAATTACCCACCTGGCATAGATAATCTTGATTCTTTAAACATGTATATAAAATTAATGCTTCATTAAAAAAATTATAAACAAAATAAAACCTAAGTCATAAAAAATCTGCTTGAGGTGCAATCTGCTCTTAAAGAGATGAACAAGATTGCTTTGGCCGCTGCACTAAAGTCTGTCAAGTAGCAACAGTAAACATGATGTATTGTATTAACATACACATGGCCTGGATGGATACACGTAAGTAGCTGACAAACATCTTCTGTGTCGTAAGTCAAGACTAAATCTCAGCTTCCATTCAGGTGAACTGTTATCCTCTTTTCACTAGAAAAATACAAATGGAATTATGTTATGTGCATGGCAATACACAGCAATTAAATGTGTATACAGTCAAAGATCTTTCTACTGAAAGGCATGGGACCAGGAAATTTCTTTCTTAATATAGTTAAACCTAATTATAAAGTTTACTCACCCCCCCCCCCCCCACAAGCCGTTACAACAATGGCATTTTGCTTTCTAAACCAATAATGCGCACCATAATTTCATGCATCAAAACTTCATTCATTAAAAAATTAAGACCAATGGATTGAGTCTTACAAACGGGATGAGTAACATGCGAGAGTAATGAGTAATAAAAGTGTTTTTGCATGCTAAAAGAAAAAAAAAACATTTCTCATCAAGCCTAAACATTCATGCCCTATATTGCAGACATACATATCGGGTGCAAATTATGAAGTAAGTGTAAATTGCAGTTGTAACGAATAGTTTACTTTCTCGACACAGGTTTTGTAGTAATTCTTGAAAACTGTTTTTGAGATTTCAGTTATTGTTAGCATCTGCACATAAGAAATTCAAAATCAACTTGTAATGAATAGAGTCTGTGTTGGATCATTGCGTTGTTGATCGCTTACTTATTTCCGGTGTCACTTCTGTTGTTCCTAGAACATGTACTGATAAGCAGCATTAGAAAGCGCATTCAGCAGCAGCAATATAAAGTGGCACTATCACCAATTTAAAATCGTATGAACATACCGGGGTTGTGATATTGCTAAACCTTTAAGGCTTGCTTCCAGGTGCACGAGGATGTACAACATTTTCACTTAGTAATTAAGGTGGCACTTAGTTTGTTACTTTAAAGGAACAGTGTTGCACATTCCTTCGCTTGATGCAAGCAAGTGCTAGTAGTTTAAGATAGCAGACTTTCAAATTTTTAATCAGTGATAGTGCCACTCAAAACTCAAACAGTCACGTGCTTCTGTGTATTTATCAATCATTCAAGCTGCTAAATTTAGTAGCCCAATGTAAAGATATGCAGTGTCAAAAGACAAAAATAGCTTTTAATTTTCCCTGGAGTACAATACAATTATTATGTTTGCAGGTCAACAGCCTGGTTACACTTACTAGAGAGGTCATTCAAATTTTGTTAAAGGTTATAGAATACCCACAGATCTAATCGGCCAATTTTTTTAAATGGTGTGTGTTATCTGGGAGGAGAGTTATAAGCATGAAATTATACACGATAACTCTTTTTATATATATATACGATTAGTTTCACTGCAACGATTTTTTTGTTATAATCGAGTGAAATGGCACAGACTGGAAATAATTTTTTCATACAGTAGATTTTGCAATACCAAAGTGATTCGAGGCTTTATTCAGCGATAGCAATACATATGCTTCACTACTGTCGTTACTCCTGTCACATATAGTTGAACATAAAATTTTAAAACTGCTATGAAAATTTGAAAGTGCCTGCAACAACATGTTGTCAATACATGCTTTTTCAAACAGATTTTTGTTTTAAGCTAAATAACTTCACAATAACTGAACCTATCGGTCCGAGATTAGCAGTATTTGAAAGCTCTCGAAAATACACTTCCAATGGAATACCGGAAGTTCTGGTATTCCATTAGAAGTATATTTTCAAGAGCTTTCAGTCTGGAACATCCAAAACTAAACGATTTTTTCCGAAAATCTGATTATACTAATATTGATATTTACCGAAACTGCTAGTCAATTCAATCCAATCCACTAATATTGGTTCACATACCGAGTGCCGACATCGGCCAAGCCTTAATGTTGTTATAATGAATTTCGTTACGTTTTTAATACCTGCAGTTCACTAACCTGGAGTATGATCTGATTATAGGATGGTCCACGCTGTCATCATTCAAACCTGACTGGTTCAAAAGTGATGTTGTATCACTGTATTCAACAATGGCATCTGATATTTGCTTTTCTGACATTTGCCGCTGTAGATTGATGGCAACATTAGCTAAAGAGATATCCAAGTCCTTGAACGCGTGAAGAAGGAAGACAGCTGATATGACAGTTAAAAAACCACATATATTTCCCAATAGGTCAGCAGCACTTAGGTGTCCCCATTCTTTAAACAGAATTGCCGATGCAGTAATGACAAAAGTCGTAAAAAACACGTAATAGATTGGAGTCACAATACACGTAGAGAAAATATCTAGAGCCTTATTTAAGTAACTGGTTTGAACAACAATGCATAATACTACACTGATGAGACAAAACCACGTGAGCCAATTGGCAAATTCGTTTTGCTTGCCCGTTGCAGTTTCACGAATGGCTATTCCAAGTCCTTTGCATCCCATCACACTCAGAGATCCGAGAAGGGAACATATTATCACATAGACTAGCACATTGCGGTCACCATACTTTGGTCCCAGGTAAAATACTAAAATCAGCGCAGCTATGATTGCCAACACTGCATACGTCACAAATCCTGAAATGAAAGATATTACATTTAAAATGATAAATATAACTTGTCAACAAATAAAGAGTGTTGGTGAGATGTATAACAGGTTTTAGCCCCCGTATGCAATAGAAACGGCTACTATAACTAAAGAGTTGATAAGATTACAGGTTTTAGCCCCTGTACACAATGAAAATATCTACTATAACTAAAGAGTGTTGATGAGATGTACAACAGGTTTTATCGTTATGTAATATGATAACATTAGAACCGATAGGTGAACTGTCAAATGCGCTTGACGCCGATGTGAATAGAATCCAAAACAAACCGTGAGTTACTGCCTGATGAAGACCAGCGACGCTGCTAATAACAGTTCTACCTGTCCACTAGAGCTTTTCAAAAACTTGCAAGAGCAATGTGTATTTTGTGCTCGTTTTTTGTTTTGAAAAAATTGTGTAATATTGTCTACTAACATTTAACAAGTCAAATCCAGGCAACTGACAACAATCAAGGATGTAACCAGAGACCTAATATGAACTTTGGAGGGCCTGAAGAAGACAGTAGGGGTACTGTTGAAAATTACAAGACAGTGCGAGTGTCTTCTTTGTGAAATTGAGTGGATATGGAGGAAATAAACCATTTGACAGTTAATTCTAAGTTTCACAGTAGTTCTATAAACAATGTTTTTAGAAAAAAAATTAAAGAAAAGAATTCTAACAAGAAAAACTGTTGACTCACCCACCAATCCATCACACAGTTCACTGCAAAAGGCCGCAGGCCCAACAAAACGGCGCAAGCAAAAAACGTAACCGTCCTCTATATTCCGAAAAAACGTCACTTCTACGTACAGACGCAAACTTTCCTATAATTAATCACCTTTAAACGATGTTCCACGACACAACGAGCAGCCCTCTGCTAGACCTCGACAAAAATATAAAATCTACATTTTCCAAATATATCAAAATCTGAGTTTTGTCTCTGTCGCAAGCACCTAGGCCGCAAAATAAAATTAAATAAAAGGTCAACAAAAGCCTAAACTGACAACAGTCAGAAAAACTACCTGAACTTCAGGTCCAAATGAAAACACCCAACGCACACCTGAGAATTCTAACAGTCTGAAAACCTAAACAAACGTGGGCGAGCCGATACTCTGGCCATAAGCCTAATTCCACGACCCGAAGGCTCGGTTGTAAGCCTAATTCCGCGGACCCGTAGTCCATTCGGCCTCAAAACACTTCACGGGCACAATGCCCCCTTTCTTCTTTTAAACCCATCCCACTGACAAGTAAACAACTTGAACTCACACACAAGTTTCGAGACCACGAACGAAACGTTCGGTAAGCCACATTTACGCGGCTTAGGACTAATCAAAACGCCATCGGCAAACCCGACACGCATGCAACAAACAAACAAAAGTCATACTCACCCCGACATCGTCAATCCTTCTCGTAAACAATGTAGACAACTCGTAGTTACACACAAAAAAAAAAAGGAACGCACGATAACCTATTAACACAAACTTCCTCCAAAAACAGTTGGAAAAGAAAAACACTACTAAATAGTGCAGACAACCGCAAGGGTCGGCGCCAACGTCAAAGAGTGGTGAAACGGAGAGCCGTCAAAAAAGTGGTGAAACGAAGAGAGCGGAAGTGAATGGAGACGGACCGGAAGTGACGAGGAGAAGGTGAGAAGAGGTGCTGGGATTGGTTGACATTTTCTCAGGGGTCGGCAGTAAATGGCGTTAACCCAACGGTACAACCATTAGAGAGGATACGCTAGAGAATTTAAAAAATTTAAATAGTGGGGAGAAAGGGGAGAGAGAGGAGGGGCATAAAATTACTATCTGCACCCTCTTAAATAATATCGTGGCCCAGCCCTGTTGCTTACCAGTTGATATTAAACATTTATATTATTCACTTATTTTCAAAAGCACTCTACCGATTACTGAACTTGGTTTTTGGGTCTTCAGGATACTAGTCCCACACATACCTATACTATTTTAGGTTCTGGTTAGCCATTCGCACAGATTTTCAGAAAATGGATTGATTATGCCTGGTAAAATTTCTTTTCGAGCAGACAAACAATATGGCTACCTCATTGCTCGCTTCATCGTGATCCGACGTGAAAAACCTCTGAATTCATAGGCTAGGGAGATTGTTTCGAATATCTTGAAATGCATCAAGGCTCAGTACTCGACATGGATGCTAATACATCAAATTATAGAGGCCAGCATTGCCTCTGGAATTTCCATGGGACAGTAAGACTTGCCTTGTCAGTAGCAAGAGCCATACCGACAACCAGAGCTAGGGTTAAGCCTAACGCCACAGAGATACGTACACCACAGCCACTCACTGCATATACAAGGATCCAGTCACCGCCAACTTTAGTTCATACAGTGACAGTCGATTGTTAACGATCATAAAATACAGCTACTTCCAGTGGCCAGCAAGAATCTAAATTAGTATAGGTAGGGTGCATTAAAAATACAAAATTTTCCATAGTTACTTTGAGAGTTCACAATATTCCATAATTTATGTTCATTCTCAAAATCTTAATAAGAGAGGCTACGGTCCCAGCTGGATTTAAACCATGGCGTGACGAAGAGAACAGAGACATCACGAGCCCGAAGAAAATAGTTGTATGTAACGTTTACACGCCGTCAGCAAAAATCTGTCGAATATTCACAATAATACTCAATACTCAATAGTATTTGGATTTTGAGAATGGGCGTTGTTATGGAACACTGTATTAATGGTAGGTTGTGGGACTCAACCCAGCATTTAGTTGGTTTGGAAACAAAGACTCTAAACACTGGGCAATGCTTACCCACTCTGCTCAGGGTCCCCTCAAAAACCTTGTGTTGCACATTTGGGGTTAGCATTGCCCATCTTATGAGTGAGGTGCAGCCGTGTAAGATAACGGGTCAAGAGAAATATGCATATGCATGTAGAAAGATGAATTTGCCTCACTTCATACTCACCACCATTCCAAATGTAGAGAAGTCACAATTAACGTTTCTCTTCTAAATGAGAGCTAAAACCTGCCTAACTTATTACAAAACGCAAAAAAATGCAGGAATACCTGGTTCTGATAATTTACTCAGTAGTTCATCCATGGTCGCTAAGTTTCCTTCTTTCGTAGAATGAAGAACAATCACTGTTGACCCGAGAATGCATAAAAAGCAGCCCAGTTTTCCAAGCAGATTCAAATGCTCATTTAGAAACCTAGCTGATAATAATGCACTAGAAGGGAAAATTGAAAAAAAAAAAAGAGTAAACAAGGCTGCTAACAGCAATAAACAAATTCCTCAATTAGTTAGTCATTTACTAAGGCTGCACCGATACTGGATCGGATCGGTTGCCAATATTAGCGGTGTCGGGTCTGTAATTTTCGCAAAAATATCGATAACTTTGGAACCGTTCGAGATTATGACACGCGGTTTGCGGCGTTTTGCTCAGGATATCACTGAGTATGTTCCTAGCTATGTTTTCACTGTGGGTTACTATTTCAATTTTTTTTATTTTAGTAATTATTGGACTTTTGCAGAAAATTACACCGTTTATGAAAAATTGGGGATACAATTTTGAATATCGGTATCGGCAAAATTGGATAAAACTGCATCGGTTTCTGATCAGTAGTGTTGGTATTGGTGCAGCCTTATCATTTACACATGCTTATTGCTACAAAAAAAATTGGCAGTTGAAAGTGAAATTGGCCGTTGTCTGATACACTATTCTCTTCGTGTGTGCAGTCTTCATGTATATGAACTGGGAAGCACTCGCCACTAGGCAGTAACTCTTAAAATTACCTCGCCATTTTCAGATGCTGAAGTGCCTTCTGCAGTAATGTAACTCCCCCGATTATGAAGAGAGGTTGGAACTAATACTAAAAATTGGTTGGAAAACTACGCAATAGTAAACCATGGTTGGCGACACTTGACAATTTGAATTTGAGTGAAAATTCGACAGAAAGCCTACGGGCTTATGCTGCTGAGTATTCGCTACTACCAATTTTTGTAACCGTAGGGTAATGTCTAGTTCTTTTTTTTTTTTTACAGTGGGCCTAGCCATTTTGGTGAGGTAAGGGGGGAAAAAAAAGAGGTAGCCCAGTACGATATTTATTTCGCCATTTGATAAATGGCCGTGAACGTTTGACAAGGCTATGTATTTGGTACGCTGTTCCATGCTGGAAGACGCTGGTACACCGCATGCTGTAAAGCAGGTAGGAAGAGACAATATATCAGCAACGTAAGTATCGTCTAGGTATGTCCCAAGAACCAAACGAGTAACGACACCACAAGAGCGTTAATAAAGCCAAAACTATACGATAGTTATGATCACCTATAGCAGCTTCAGCCAAGAATTTTTTTTATTAATCAAATTGTAATACTTATTCCAGCCTCAAAATTTGTTTTATTCCGATATTCGGCATGAAAAAAAAATCGTACAATCCCTAGTTCCACCTATAGAACACCTCACAATAACGAAGTCTATGAGCATCAGATGTCGAGGAGCTTTCTCATATCTGATGATTACATCCAAGTGGGTTCGGTCTCAACATCAGTTGAATTGCTATGGGCAAATCGCACCCTACAAGCTGAGTGATGCACATTTGGGTAAGCAATAAGGGAAACTGGAATACTGTACAGAAGCAACAATTAGCTGGCAGTAATTATACAAATTCTAACCAGATCACAGTCTTCATCTGTCTTTGTTAATCGTTAATCGTTTGTGTAATACCGCACGTTAAATATCTAAACTATGCAAAGGTTACTTTTTAAAAACTACTAAAGTATTCCTGAAAAAAAAAAAAAGCAGAAAGACTGTTTGGCAGATGGTTCGGTACAGGGTATACCTACCAATCACAAAGTCAAAATTGCTTAATATCCTGAAAACCAAATGCATCGTTCAACAAGTACACGCTAATTCAGAGAGTTGCAACCTCCTGGACAAACGCACCAACCACAAGCAAAACAGCCAAATGTGAGAGTAAAACTAGCAAGAAAAAAGAAGCCTGAAGAAGAGAAACGTGTTGGAACCACAATTTTTACGAACTATGAGGTTTATTGTTTGTCGAAAATTGGCTAAGCAACAGCTGTAATGTGAATTAGCGTGTACTTGTTGAACGATGTTTCAAATTATTCAAATTACTCCACATGCCATATTTCACCAAATGAAAGCTGACATCGACGAAATGCAAACAAATTGGTATTCCATGTTGGTTTACAAAACAAAATGTTCGTGGATTGGGTGTACTTACCTAACGATGACACTCAGCGCTCCAAGTGGGGTGACTAATGATGCAGGTGCAAAGGCATATGCTGCAAAATTCAATGCTTCACCCAATGCCACTGAAAGAGCATTAGTAAGAGCTATCGTTAACAGCTATCACTAAGTTATTTGTTACAACAACGTACCAAATAATGAGATTCTTGGCGATTTTCCTTTCTTATTAACGATCTGATTAATTTCTTTACATTTAACATCCCTGTGATGGTCTACTACCTCCAACTTTACACCTTCAACCCTACACAAGCGACATCAAAAGCGAATCAATCTTTAGCATGATTCTGTTACGATGTATGCTCGTGAGTTAGCTTTGTGTGTTGTAACTGTTGGCGTTTCTGTCCGAAAATTATCCTAGTATTAGATACTGCAGTTCTTAACTTCTCTATTTATACTGTCAGTTTCATCACCGATAAAGTATTGAAGTTATTGAACTAATCTAAGTCTGTGCCTTCTTCACCAAGTTACACCCAACCACTGCTAAAAAAAATACCCATCAGCTATTCATAATTTCAAGAATTATGTTGAATATTACCGCTCATTTTTCACATCTATGTCTTGCTAATTTTCAAAAAAAAAAAAAACAGCAGTTTCACAGATTTTTTCCACGACATATAATTTTCAAGGAATGTTACAGGACTAATAAAATTATTTCACGGACCTTTATTGATCAACAAACTTCCAACAACACCTCACTAAATTTTTCATGTTTTATTCGAGTGCGTGATGAAAAAATAAGTCCGAGGTAAAAACATTTTTGTCTTTTTTCCTATGTTGTAGTTGTGTTATGGATTAGGTTAGGTAAGTAGCCTTGGCTCGAATTTCACCAGGTACATTTTTTCCGCTTCATTACGCAGCTCTTACTCCTAAATTCGTCTAATAGACTAGTAAACAACTGACGAAAACATGTGGAGGGAGAAAATTTTAAATCGGTAACATTAACAGCAAACATGCAATTTAAAACAAATTTATTTGTTACTTATCTTGCTCAAAGTATAAAAAAATAAAAGACAAAAACTAAATTCATGGACTTTCAAGGACTTAATTTTTTTTCTAACAATTAATCCAAGCATTTTCATTTCAAGCACCTTGTGCGAACCCCGATATAGGCACCGTATTTTTTCTAACAAACTGATCCAAACGGGTCAGTCAAAAGGTTATTACTAATCCATTATCTTACAGTACTGATATGATCAGCAAAAAAATAATGATTGATACACTACACATACATACAAAACCATCACTGAATCTGATGTCTACAATAATTTTCAGAACCATCCAAACACGATCTTGAGTGATTAAGTGGATTATGTACATCCATAATTTTATGGGTCATTAATACCATATTTTAATAATACATTCACAAAGAACTTATTCTTACGTCTCCTGGATTTTTACAACATAACCGCTTGTAGACAGGCAATTAGCTAGTCATACAGGCAGGAATTTCGTGTGATTTTGCCCCATTTGGCAACAGAACGCAAAATGTCCTGAGAGGAAAGAAAGGGATTTAAGCATTACTATACCGCCGCCTCCTTTCCCCTCCAAAAATAAAAAATAACACCACAACACACCGAAACTCGGATGCTATGTACACAGTGCCTGCTTTTGGGCTGATTTTACCATTTTTTTTTTTTTGTAGCTGTCTGCAACCGTTGAAAAAAAAATATACATGTAAACCAATGCCAATTGAATTTTTTTTTTTTGAGTGGGAGGTGAAAGAGCAGGAGGGTAGGGTTAGTGTACTCTTTTTGAGAACACTATGCAGGGGGTGTGCTTCTCTTACTTGAAACTCTTCAACACCATCATGAGAAGGAAACTTGCATTTTAGGATCGAGTTCCAGAACCTGTAGCATATGCAGTTACTACTTAAAATCAACAGGGTCTTGTTAACAGTGAGAAGGCACGTCAAGGAAAAACAGGCGGGAAGAGGAAAATTTGAAACGTGTTGCCATCCTGCTGACTTGGCTCCATCGTACTGATAACCTTACAGTACTTTCTACCTAACATTACCAAAATATGTTAATACTAGCTGTACCCCGGTGATTGGTCTAGCTGGTTCCACCTCCTCCTCCCACCCCCCCCCCTGCCTGCCTGTGTTTAATCTGTGCATGAAGTGTTTGCTGTGTGCAGCATCACAATCTAAGCGTATTATATATGGAGATTAGCATAACACAGCAACTATCTGTAGTACTACCATTTTATTAGCACTAGAACATTTAGAACACTGAAGCATTTAGAACATGTATAACACTCAAGCACTACAACATTTACAACTGTGTGGATTACACTTATGTTTTTTTTCCTCAAATACCCAGAACCACTAGTTTCCATGACAAATGATTAACAAAATACCGGCAACCGGCGTTTACAGTGGTTTGAAAACGACATAACTTCAAAAAACACACACAACCACCACCAGGCAGAAACACACACACAGGTTCCTTTGAATTTTCGGTGAATTCCACCCCGTTCACCTTCTTCAGAAAAAATTTGTCAACACAAAAACGTCCGAAAACTACATGACTGCACCTACGCTGGCTGCCAAGCTTGACGCTAAGTGGGGTATCCAGATGGCAAGTGAAGATCAGTGATGCATCCCTCCACGCGCGTGTCTTTGAAATCTAGAATTCGCGAACTTTGACAGTCATGTAGTTTTCGGACGTTTTTGTGTTGACAAATTTTTTCTGAAGAAGGTGAACGGGGTGGAATTCAACGAAAATTCAAAGGAACTTGTGTGTGTGTTTTTTGAAGTTACAAATGATTAAGAAAGTCTGCCTACAGATTTACTAACATCATATGAAAGTAATGGAGAATATAAATGACTTACTGCACAGAAATCCGGCCCACCAGATCCATTCTCGGAGATAACCATAACCACCCTTTCCTGTTAAGAAGTCATTCAGACACATTAGGAATAAAATTTAAGTAACTTGGAACTTTTTGCATACCCAACTATTTAACAGAACATCATTAAGTGTGATACGCACCAGCTCGGATATTTCCGTGACGTAAGAGCCTAATAAGTCCCTTCTTTTTTATGATAAAACTTCCCCCGATGAAAAGGGAAGAACTGATAGCCAAAGAGAGGCCAACATAGAAATCTGTACTACTGTACTGCAATTCAAGTTCATTGTCTGTGATTGTTGTTGGGCAAAGTGCTTCAAATATTGTCCCAGATGAATTGGTATCCATCACTTACAGACATTACAAATCTGAAACAAAATTTTAGTAAATCATACGAATTCTGTAACAAACATCAACGAACGTTTTTGTACTAGGCCTAAGCTTAGTACACCTCATCCAAGAGTTTAAACGCTTAATGCCATTGCCAGATATCCCATCCCGTACTGTTTCATGGTTGCTACAGCCCTCAACCATTTTATTGGGAGAAAAATACCTGCGTGTTCATGGTGGAGGGGGGTGGTGGGGGGGGAGGGGTCGAGAATCTTCCAAATGCACCAGTAACCGAATGAAAATTGGCCCAAAATATTTACCCTGTGTCCTGAGGTTTTATTTTCATGTAAAGCCGATATATCGACTTCTAGGACCCAGAGGGTTAAATAAAAAAATGGCCCTAAGTATAACTGGGCTAGCTGCAAGGGGCACTCAATAAACGTAGAAGGAAAACGTATGGCCTCTTTTACTAACCCAATGCTGTAAGAGCAGATTTTTAAGCCTAAAATACAAGATTTTTTTTTTTATTTGTTCGCAGCTGCTGCAATTTTCAGCACTGGAATGTTTTCTTTTCTGATTTACAACCGTAACATAATGTTTTGCAGCATAAAGGATTGGACAGAACAACGTTTTTAGGCCTAACAAACACGCACTCAACTCTCACAGCATTGGCTTGACTAAAGGCACCATTGTTTTTTAGCTCCATGTTTATTCAGTGCCCTTGCAGCTAGCTCAAGCCAGCAACATCCATAGCCATTCTATCGTATATTGGTTTTGCTCTATTGGAGGAACGGTACCAAATGCGAGTCATCTAGCTTTGGATAATGGCTAGTAGGCTGGTTGGCTGTTTGGATGTTCAGAGAGACGGATATTTTATGGTAGGTTTCGTGTAAGGATTCCATTAGAGTTTGTTTCCCGATCTTGTCACTTCAACACAAGAAAGGGAATCTTCCTTTGATCCCATTTCGAAAGTGAACAGAAGGTTGTCATCGTATCTGTTGAAGGTGTGAACAACTCTATCAATAGTGATTTGTTTGACAGTAGCGAAAACGTCATCCACATACCTCGTCTACAGTTTGATCTCGGGGTGAGATACCGTAACGTGCTCATCCAGGAACCAGAGGAAAAGTTCGGACAATTTTCGGGAGCACGAGTATCCCATCGGGGTGCCTCGAATTTGTTTTTTAAATTCTCCTGTCAAAGGTCACACAGATATTGAAAGGAGCGCCTTGAGGAGTAACTGATCAACTTGGTGTTCGTTGGGCCAGTCACAAGCCAGTAGGCGGATTCATCAAATTTTCTTAGAATGAGGGTATGGGAAAGGCTAGGGAAGACGGCCTGACATCAAAGAAAGTTAGCACCTCTTCTGGAGACAGTGATATTCCAGAGTTTGTTGGTGAACCCAACGATGTTCTTGAGGGAGGGGGTACCCATCCTAGATATGCATCTGTAGCTAGGAGTAAGAAACCAATCCAATTTCAGGGAAGTCAAAGCATGGGACAGCCTGGCTAATGGGGCTTTTCTTGGGTAAACACTTGTGGTAATGTTGACTCTCCATCAGGTCTCCATCTCAGCTCCCTGTTTTTCGGTGATAAAGCCCTCTTCCTGAAGCTTGGTGATGTGCGCCAAAGTGCCCAGGTTTATTAAGTTCATCTTGAGCTCTTGCATGCTACACATGAATATCAAGAATCCCTGTAAAATTAGCCTTGTCAGCTTTCGTGACAGTAGCGGCTTGGTTCGAGCCGAGTGAGTGAATGGCTTCAAGTAGCAAAGGGCAAAAATCGCTAGGTAAAATTTTCCACTGGCAGTGTAGACTTTTTCTGAGTTCATGCTAGAAAGTTCAGGTGCACACTGCTATTGCTCCACAAGAATTTGTAATCTACAGTAAAACTGACGAGAAGACGAAGATCAAAGTTTCCCCACCCAGGGATAATTTTGGATCAAGAGAAAAGACCTCATTATCAGCGGGTAAGGGCGTGGGACGATAGATTTTCCACTACAGGTCGGCTTACATCGGGGTTGAGACCAGTGGTGAAACACGCAAGATTTGGAGGATGGGTAATTGCTCATTGGGTCCCAAAATCCTCCTTGGTGGGCAAAGGAAAAGACACTGGACCCAGTCTTGGGATCGAGAGAGAGACTGTTTCAGTTGTCCCAAGTGTGAGCAGTTAAAGTACCATTTCAGTTCGGGGACACTTTCACTGCGTATCGATTTTCGTGGTTTGTAAACACGGTTTTGATATAAAAAAGGATGAATTGCCAAGTTCTCGATTTTATGAAGGCTCGGACGTGGCACTCCACCGTTAGTTTGAACATGGTCGCATTCAAATTCTACTTGAGAGCCCTTTTTTTTGATAGTGGTTGGGTCTGTTTAGGGTTGAGTTGTTATGAAGCCAATACTTTTTGTTCCAGAGATTTTTAAAGACAGTGGCACTCAGCGATAGGTTCGAGAATATAAAGTCATGTGGCATGCTGGGCAGTTTGTTGGTTACAGTTGGTATTAGCTTTAGGCTTCATTTTTATGGAACTGTTACAAATTCCCTCACATTTGCTCGCGAGATTGAACTTCAAGATGGCATTGAAATTTCCTCATTTTCAGGGATGCTCTTTCACAGAGTTTAGCAAGTATGAGGAATCCAAGGGTGGGCAGACTCCCTTCAAAATCCCGTTAGGCTAACTTTACTTTGGCGTTAAACAGACATTCAACTTTTAAAGGCAAAATAACGCTTACCCAAAAATAAAGCGTAGGAAAAAAACTAAGTTGTTGCTTGGCGAATTTTCGGTAAAAAGTTATTTCAGTACAAGGCGTTGTTTGTACAGTACTGGCAGTCTATTACCGCAAACACGGTGATTAGGGCCAAAGAGTGCAGTTTTCAATAATTTCTGAAGGCAAAACGAAGCCTTTGCCCCAAATAAGGTATAAGAAAATATTGTTCAGCGGATCAAGTGAGGTATAATTCTAGCACAACGATGTAAGGATCGAAGAGGGATCCTTATTTCCCCCTAAGCTCGCAATTATTAATCAAAACGTAAATTGAGAATTTCCCGGTACGGTAAACTAGACAATTGTCTTATTTTTTTATGACGTATACACCTCACATATTGAACAAGACAGCACCCATTACCGTTTTCTACGAAACGAAACTTCTGTCGATAATTATGAGCATTAATTAATATTTCCCTAGGCCAATAAAAGGGGCGTTAATGTCTAGATAACAATATATAAAAAAAATATACAGACTGTATTACCACGTACAGTATCTGGGGCATTACTTTCTAATGCTAAACGGAACACGCGGAAAAAGTGTCTTGTCAGCTGACTTGACTTTTTAGACTGTAAACAAACGATGGCCTACCCGCAGCAGCAACAAAATTATTGTATTAGTTAACCAATACGAAACAAAACTCCGGTTTTATGAGACTTACACGGCTCGGAGTCGGACACGTCTCACAACCAGCTTGTCATCGCCAACGCAATCGTCTCTTTATAACGAGGTTATTTCATTAGATTAAATAAGATCGAGATAAGCTATCGCCCACTGGCCAATGAATGTTGCTTTATTTTGAGCGCAAGGTGGGCGATTTCCCGCGATAACAACCAAATCCCTTTAAACTTACAAACTATTAAAGGTTTTTCGAAACGTTTTCATGCTGCATCATCCATGTACACTTGCAAATACCAACAACTTACAAGAAAACAAGCGTCAAAAAGTGAAAACTCTTACCTAAATTTTGCTCCCACACAAATTATGCATGCTGCCACCACTGATCTTTAAACAGTATCATCAAAAAGTATTGGATCGCACAAACAGAGCAGCACACACCCGGCACGGCATTTGCAGTGGACGAGATAGCAATGGACCAGCGCGTCTAATGATGGTTGGGCAAACAGCACATGAATGACGTCACACAATAGATGGGGGGGGGGGGGGAAAGAGTAGGGGTTGAAGAGTGTGACAGTTGCGGACGAATTTTACGGGTCAGGGTACTTTACCTGTGGACGTGTACGGCTGGACGTGCCAGGAGTTGCTAACCTCAGCACCGGCCACCAGGATCGCTACGACTCCAGCATCCAACTCGTCCACGGGCATGCCCCTACCATGTACCGTCTCACCTCTTCCCATCCTACGCGGACCTCTAGCGGAAGTTGCGGCTACTAATACCTCTGCTAATGCTTTGCTTTCGTGCTGCTTCGAAGGCAAAAGCATTAGCAAAGGTATTAGTAGCCGCAACTTCCGCTAGAGGTCCGCGTAGGATGGGAAAAGGTGAGACGGTACATCTAGTTAACTTTCTAATCTATGCCCCTACTGCATCCAGCCTGTCGCATCCAGATGTAAAGTACCCTATATGGACAAGGGAGCCTTTTTTTATTATCTCAGCTGGACTTGCAATATACCAAGAATATTTTCCATAGACACATATGAGTATGATATTTTTTTCGTATCTCCAAATTCTTTATCTCGCTTTTTCTCTCTCGAGATAACGCATCTTGAAACAATTTGTTTATTTCAAGATAGCTTCAGAGCCGATGGCCATGCTGTATAGGCACCAAAACGCGTTCATTTTCGGGAATGAAGCTGTAACCTGCTGTAACACCGTGTACTTACGGCTGGAATCCAGTGAGAAGATTATCGCACTGTGCCATTTATTACATTTTGTCCGTTTTGTCTTCCCCTTTTTTAATCGCATGGTCACTTCTTTATTCTAGTTTTGGTGAGTTTGCCCAAGTGATTACCATTATAATTATGTAGAACACAATATACACTGAGCGATTGGTGCTATTGTTGTTGATATGCTGTTTCTTGGCCAGCATTGTTACTCGTATTTTGGTATCTAGACACTGGGTTGTATGCTGGAAGTTGCACAAGCAGATGTGTGAGCCACTGGATTAATACTTAACGCCTAATAATGCTAAGTTACTATTATGTCTAATATAGTTACGCAAAGTAAATACAGATACAAACATTAATGCAACATACCGCCTGCCTTATAACAGCTACGCGCCGATCGCATCCCACATTTTTATAGTCAAGGTCAACCGAGACAGTAGCTTCGTTCCTCGCAGCGAAAAACGAAGCTACTATCTCAGTTGAAATTGTGCCTAATAGACAAGGCAGCGCGAACGCTGCCTTGTGTCGTCATAAACCGGAGTGATTCTTGTATTTTAAAATCACAATTTTTAATTTTTTAGACTAGTGTCTTATAATTTTGCTTCAGAGATCTATTGGAATAAATAATTTTAATTTTTATCGCATTAATCTTTTAGATTTTTGATCTCGTGGTTATTATTAGCAAATTAGTAGGCTACATGCATGCACAGATGAAACACCATGGTCATTGTAAGCGCGCAAAGCATCATATATGTTCGGGACGGACGGAAATAAAGTTCCCCTATATTCAACAGAAAATCTCTAGACGCCACATTTTAAAACGGATTTTTACCAAGGGATTGACTAACGGTAAGGAAATAGACCTTTGGGGCCGCACTTGATGTGGAGGATAGAGAAAAATGGCACTGGGAGGTATATCCCTTTAAACCACAGGCGAAAGAGTACATACACATGTGTACTTCACTCAAGTTTACTCACACCCACATACCCACACAGCCCACAGCCGTGGAAGTAGCATACCATACGATCTCCACGAGTTTGTTGTGTCGTTGAAGCCTTTACTGATTGGTGGCTAGAGCAGCCAATGCTTTTTTTTGGAATTAAACACGACTACTCCAAATTGTTTGTAGACCTGTCTCTGCTCCCAGCGAATTTACCGAAAACTAGGCTTTATGCGGCAAGCTTTTTCCTCGGTGCTTCCGCGATTAATGCCTCGGATAAACTCAGTTGATTTAAGGGAACGATCTGCATTTATTCACGTTGATAAATGCTTTGCTCACCTGAGCGTCGATTTCTGATCGGATGATTGCGGCTTCTCGCGTTCTCATTCAACCGTCAGCTCTCATCTACTCTCTCAACTCTTCTCTACTGCTTATATGCATGTTCCGCCTGGTGGCGACCTCTCGCACATGGCGAGTGGCGTTCAATGCCCACACTTAATCTTGTTATCGTGAAGCTAACCTACCCACAGGAAGCAGGCACGGAGAACAGCAAACCACCAACAGAAACAGACCTAGCAAAACCTAACCTAACCTAATCAACTCTTAAAGTAATTTAAGTTTGTTTCAAAATTTCTCTTTTTTTTGTTTGTCGTGACTTATGCAGGCAGAGCTTGGCAACACATCCAAGATAGGCTTGAAACAGTTATGGACTTATGGTCCAGTAAGTGCTAGAGACGGTGGGTTGGTTGTAATGTTATCTGGTGTGGTTTTAGCACCATTTAAAGTTAGGTTAGTTGCCTTGCTCAAATGTCACTGAACTGGGTAAGTGTTTCCCACGGAATGGTGGTAAAGGGAAATAAAATGATATTGACTTGTTTATAGAATAATAGGCATCTTTTAAAACTCTCATAAATACTGAAGGAATAATTAAAATCCATTGCATGCTGTAGTTTATACAATAAAAAAAAGATTTTAAGGTTTAGGGGCATGGGTGTGATCAGTCACCAGTAGTTGACCACTTTAGCTTTATTTTCAAATGGCTTATAGTATCTCCCACTGCTTGACAGTCAGATGACCACTCCATCATTAAAGAATATGTGGCTTAGCCTACTCTGTCACACCTCAGTTGTTGTTGTATGTAATAAATAAGTTCAGAACAAGAACAACACTCACTAATAACACTTCTAACTCCCACTTCGTAACTCTTAGAAATATTTCCGTCAAGCGTTTCCATCAAACGACAGCACAAATCCACCATCATGAACATCCAAGGGATCATCATGTGCAACTTTTCTCTATGCAACTGGAAGAAATGTGGAGCAAACATCGGAGGCCCCATCCAGTTAGTTTAAAAAGCTGTGGTTTAAAAATGTCACATCACTTACTTTGAAAGTTTAGAGCCCATATTTACGTTTTGTACGCTTAGATTTCAAAGAAAAAGATATTATTCGTTCCAATTTCTTTGCAAATTTTCGGCAATCTGTGGTCTACCCAACAGTTGCCAACTATTTTGTTCTGAATTACTGCACTCAGCAAGTCGGGAATATTTCATAAAAATTGTTATTTTTGTCAGATTCAAGCAACGTTTCATAACGATGCCGCTTCCACCTAATCTTCAACGTGAACATCGTTTACCAGCATGGCGACAACCTCATGGTCTCAAGATGTCTATTGGGAAAGAAAAGGAAATGGTTACTTCGGCCAAAAAGAAAGAAGATTTGCCGGCTGAACTTGAAAGTCAGTTTATTCTTCGTCTTCCAACAGTAAGTTTATTCGCAATTTGTTAGCAGTGGCAGTACAACCGCTTTTATTTACTTGTTTCCTTTTGGCTTGTAGGCTAACATAACAAAAAGCTAAGGAATTAATGTGTATGTCCATAGGAAAAAATTTTGGGAGGATGTTAAATAAAACATAACCCACTTCGTAACCTAATTTCTGCCCTGGAGGGTGTTAACTCATTCACTAACATGATCTGCGTTCAGTTTAGCATTAACACAATGCAGTTATACTCATTTATTCAAAAATGGAGTTCTTAGATCATTACTCCTCCAAAATCCAACTTAATTCACAGTTAAAACTAATTTCCTAGCACACAATCCTTCATAACAACAGGGTTGCAGGTGATTGCACGTTCATCTTCCATTCAAGAGAGGAAAAGTTTTGTTAGGATTTCGGATACAAACGCCTAGATCCCAAAAGGAGGGTCTACATGGAAAAGGTTGCTGAACTTTTATTCCTCGTGAAATTTTGTAGCCTTAGTGGGATATTCAAATCGATATTCAAATCAATAAAACGTTTGTTCATTCTTATGAATGTTTTAATATCTTTCTTTATATTTAAAGTCTTATAATATAACAAGAAAGAAGAAATGATTTTATATGTTTTAATTTAAGTAGCCTACTTCTGATTATAAATGTAACAGGGTTTGTACGGGTCCTTGAAAACCTAGAACTGTCCTGGAAAAGAAAATATAATTCCAGGTCTGGAAAGGTGCTTGAACAATGTGAAAAATATCTTAAGTCCTGGAATATGCCTGGAAATTAACTGGACATTGCATTTTTGTATTCCGTGTTTGGAAACACACACAAAAAAAATAACAAATAAAATAGCCTAATTAGAATAAAATAAAACTTGACACTTCGTGTAAAGGCACTAAAAATAAAATCCATTTACCAATTAGGAACTGACGCTATTACATCACCAATGTTTCTCCTGCCTTGCTATAACCTGGATGGACTGTTCATTATTAGTTTGTGGTCCTTACATTTTCATTGACGAGTCCTGGAAAAATCCAGGAATCCTATGGTTACAGGTAAGTGCACAAACCCTGGTTAAATTCAATTTAAAGTAATGCTATTTTTAGCGGTAGAAAAATCTAAACACTTGTGTTTCGTGTCGAACTCCATAACCCCGTGTGAGAAAGTGCTGCGATGTGCGACATACGACGCAGAAAATTCCGGGTGGACACAGAAAATATCGCTGTCAGTTTTTTTTACCGTAAGCCGCACTTTTTTTGATATATGCGGAAACCACGATAATTTCGCTAAATATTGACTGATTTTGACGTTCAAATACACCATTTTAACCCTTTTTTCGCCAGCTTTTCAATGGTGCAAACCACAAGTCACCAGCTCCTCCCATTCTGAAGTTATTTATTAAAAAAAAAAAACATTTAACTTACAATTTTAACCCATAACCGCCTGAAAAGACTTTCAGACCCTTTTTTTTAGAGTTCATTGGGTTGGTTCTTGGATTCGAACCGGCATTCTCAAGGTTTGGAGCCGACGACGCTGACCACTGGGCTGTGACTGCCCGCTTTGCTCGGGGTCCCGGGGGACCCCTCACAAAACTCGCGCTGGGACTTAGTTTTTCGCTGTTATACGTTGAAGGCGTACGTTCGTATCTAGGCAGTTATGGGTTAAACAAACGTGGCTTGCAAATGCATAAGAAAAAACTGCAGCTTGCTGGTAATTTTAGGACTAATATCATGGAGGAAGGAATTAGGTAGGAGGCGACACAACCCGTGACTGGACATGGAGGAAGGTGGGGGGGGATCTGATGGTACTTCGAAAGTGTGGGCTGGGCACGTCTGATAGGTGAGTTTTTGTGAAACTGAGTGGCCCCCTCCTGCAGGATACAGGATTACAAGGAAATTTTGAAAATCACCTTTACTTGCCATGTACGGTGCTTATTTTTACAAGCATTTAAAGAAATGTTACTGTGGATAAAGTAATGGGGAAAAAGTATAGAAAGGTTGTTTAATAAATTTATTGCTTTGCCATCCTTCAAAAAAAAAAATTAAAAATCGCCGCTTCAAAGGTCTCCTTGAAAAATTCCAACACCGGAAAAATTAACCCTGCAGAAAAATCTTTTGGTTACAAAACTGTGTCTCAGAAAGCTGTGGAACATTATAACACTGGGCTCCATAATAGTGTACATAATACTTAGAGGACGTTCAAGTATTACGTCATCAGGATGGGGGGGATAGGGGTACGCCAGCTGGTGACGATTGATGATGGGGGGAGGGGGGTGGCAAGCCGATAACGTGAGCACTGTCATCCCAGTAAAAGAGTGGAAATACGAAAGTACTCAGAAAAACGCAGTGAAATAACAGGGTAAACATCCCTTCATGGGGGGGGGGGGTCAAGTTAGGAATAACGTGATACTGGATAGGGGGGGGGGTTGAGCAATTGATGACGACCGATGACAGGGGGGGGGTAAGGTGGTAACAAATGACCAATTTCTTCATGACGTAATAGTTGAATGGCCCAACAATTGAAAGATCGGCAACCGCCGTTTACAGTGGCTTATTTTCAACATCACGAAGAATCCGGATTCAGGAAGAATGACACTATACCACCTTCAGGAAAATTACCAGTACAGCAAAGCACCAAAAGTTTCCTCATTAAATTTTCGGCGAAAACAAGAGGCCGTTCACCTTCATCAGAACGTAACGAGGCACAAATTTTAAAAACGATCGTTACGTGGTTGTGGCTTCCATCGAGCAGACGACGCGTGAGTGAGAGAAACACTGATCTATACACAATTATGCACTCAAGCCCCACTGCTTGTCAAGCTTGGCTTTCACATCAGAACCTATTGATTGTTCCATCAACACGTGGGAGGCACCAGTCAGGTTCATGAGTGGAACCTTCTTGCCCTTGAAACGAAGAATGGCCAGAGATTCAAGGGCCCTCAGATGCCGTCCTTGGAGAGAATTGGAGGAAAGCAAAACTGTCGTGGAATCCCAAGCAATCTGGTGCTGCTGATGTTTTACATGCTGGGCGATGCCATTGAGAATGTCTCCCCTCTTTACAGCTGCAATGTGTTCGCCTATCCTCTCGAGCAACTGTCTCTTGGCCTCACCAATGTACACGGCATTGCATTGGCCGCATGGGACACAGTAGACCACACCACTCCTTCGGCCCAAGTGTGGTGGCAAGGGCTCCGCAGGTGAAGGGGATGGGGGAGACGGTGCACTCACAACTAGTGCCTCGGCTGGGTTCTTGCTTCTGGCGGGTGGGGTAACGATGCGTTCGTTGAATAGCTAGGAAGGGGGTGCCACGGGAGGCGAGGGGGTGGGGGAGAGGGAGCGTGGGGGTGGGGGGGGGGGGAGGAGTGCACAGTCTTCGTCGAACGTGGATGTCTCAACATCTTTTTGAGGTTGGGAGGGTATCACAAGAAGCACTTCACCCCATTTTCTGTGAACGCACGTTGCACTCGCTCGCTTCGTTCTGGTACGTACGTCAGCACCTCAACCGGTCTGGCATCAGACTTTTGAGATATGTCCCCCTCTCGAGCTGCCTTCATCCGTTCATATCGGTGCCAAGCTTTCTTCGTCTCCGTGTTGACACGGTGTGCGGGGTATCCTCGTAGCAAGAAGGTCGTCTTCGCCTGTTCAAGAAACTTTTTGGCTGTTTTCTGGTCAGATGAATGATTGATTATCATGATTATTGAATATGTGACGAACATGTTTCCTGACATGCTCTTGTGGAATCGCTTCGTAGATGACGTCCTGGCAGCGACCCTTAAGAGTGAGACGCAAGCCATCACACAGGCCCTAAATGAGTGGTACCCTTCCATTCAGTTCACGAGGGAGGAAGAACGACAGGTAAGTATTCCCTACCTGGATGTCCTGCTCACGAGGGGAAGATGGAGCATTAAATATGAGCCATTCCAGAAACCTTGCCATTCAGGTAGGGGCTTGGCGTACCATTCTGGCCACCCCAGGAGCACGCTTAATGCCATCCTGTCCAACGAGCTGGTGCGAATAATCAATCATTCATCTGACCAGAAAACGTCCCAAAAGTTTCTTGAACAGGCGAAGACGACCTTCTTGCTACGATGATACCCCGCACTCAGGTTAAGCTAGTTCCATCTTGACCGGTATCCAACTTTAGACTGGTCAAGTTGGGGGGGGGGGGGGGAGACGAAGTATGCTCCGATCCATCTCTTCCTTTAGAGAGAGATCTATTTGATTTTTGCTCTTTACCATTTAATGTTATTGCCTTTTCTGGATCGCCTTTTGAATGAGAGACAAACTCAAGGACCATTATCCTCAGAAGGGGACAGAAAGTCAAAGGAGCCGGTTGGGTAACTTCCGGAGTGGGCTCACTTCAGCAGAATTCTGCGGGATCGCTTAAGGCGTTCAATACCTACTCTGACAAGGAAATAAGGTCTTCTACCTTTGAAGTGGTTTTTTAACCTTTGAAGGGTGCGGGGGTTCTTAAGAGTCTAGGTTGTTTCTTGGGTCTTCAAGTCAAGGACGCTGCCGGGTGGAGTAGCGACTTCACCAGCCTATGGCGCCATTAGAAGGAGCATTTTTAAGCAGTCAAAGAAAGAACATCAAAGGCCTTGTTGTTGATTTATAATTGATTGTTAACGCACAACATAGCCTATTTGAAGCTTTATGGAATTGCACTGGTGCTTTGCTGGGACTTTGGGCACTGTAGAGCTTCCAAAGCCTTCCGTTTCTTGAGTACCGTCTTTCCTTACGTGAATGACGGACCTAGGTAGTCTGTTGATTGGGGGGTGGGGGGTACCATCGTATGGTGATCGCCAGCTGGCAGACCTAGATGAGCCCCAGCGATCTACAACTATACTGGTATTTTGACGATATGGTTCGTATCTGGCTGCAGTTTTTCTACACGTTATGGTGGTTTGCTGCCAGAACCAATCCAACCTCCAGCATGCTATGGACAGTTACTGATGGAATTGACATGTTTTATTGCAGTGTTTTTGTAAACAAAATTCATTTTTGCAGGTTCCAGCACTCGAATTAAAGAAATTACTTCGCTCTGGAGCAATGAATGTGAAAGATCGATTAAGTATTCAGGTTGAACCTGACATGAGGCATGGTATGGTGCGATTTGACAACTGGATATTTTCAGCCAAAGTTAGTATTTCAAAGTTACATTTATTTTGAAGGCATGATTAAAAGAGAGATTCTGGTGGTTTATATGTATTTATACCAGTTCCTTTGGGTCGTAATACATCCATTAGGCACAGAAAAGGTGGCAAATATTGATGTGGTACGTCAAATTATAATTTTCTTACAGCATTGTGATTTGATTTGAACAATGTTGTTATTCTAGTTGTATTTAATGGCAAGAGCTTACGACGCATAGATTTAAATTGACTGAAGCACCCGATTTGACCTCCTGCTGGGAAGAGAGAGGGCATACACCACAAAATTACAAGAGACTGCGAGGTGGTGAATTTTGTTTTCAGTTTATAATCATGTGCAGTAATCATAAAAAATGTGATGTAAACAATTAATATATCGCTCCCGGTATACCTACAGAGAGAGAAAAAAAATTCTTGAAAGTGGCAAGCTGGTTTGGTCATGAATAATGTCAATTGTCAGGCATGGTTAGGCTGAATGAGAATTCCTAGCAAGGTGACGTTAATATGTTCTCGTAATTGGGCGGGCATTTTAGTGTGGGTGATTATTAGATCAACTGCCTACTATTGTTATCAGTCGCATTGCTTGTTAGGTTTGCGGCGTATTTTCTCTCTGCCTGACAGGAGGTCAAATCATGTGTTTCCGTAGTTTGAATCTACTTGAGCAATTTCTTGCTATAAGAGATTACAACAAGTAAAGAGTTTGCCATTAACAGCACTTTTCCAGAAGTCAGTTTGTCAGGGCAAAGTACCTACTCAATGGAAGACTGCTCACGTTACACCTATCCATAAAGGAGGATCCAAAACTAATCCATCCAACTATAGACCAATTAACCTTACGAGCATACCAGGCAAAATTCTTGAAAAAATCATCCACAAACAAATACTAAATTTCCTCGCTGAAAACGATAAACTTCACCCTAATCAATTCGGGGGAATCCCCGGGAGGTCGACAAACCCACAATTTAATACATTACCTGGACAGAGTGACACAATGGATTGATGAGGGCCTCCAAGTCGACACTGTTTTTTTTTTTATCTTGCAAAAGTATACGATATGATTCATCACAACAAACTAATCGAAGGCATCAGGGGAACACTTCTTGCCTGGATCGGTGACTTTCTGTCAGGTAGACACCAGCGATGTTCAGTCGACGGAGCTCTGTCAGAGCCGTTACCTGTACATAGCGGGATTCCGAAGGGAAGTGTGTTAGGTCCACTGTTATTTGTCATGTTTATCAAATCCCTTTCTTCCAAGATTTTGGTTGACCATGGCATTTTTATGGAAGACACTAAACTTTGTGTACCATCTAAAACACCGGAAACCGCTGCTCTCCTCCAAGACAACATTCATCATGTGACAAACTGGGTGGAGGGCATGAACATGAACCTTAACGAAAACAAGTGTTGTATCCTTAGGTCTGGCAACCAACATCTTCACACTATCTACGATCTTAGTTCTAATAAGCTACTGCAAGATAAGGCTTCACAGAAAGATCTTGGCATCATTCTCGATGCCGATCTTTCCTTTTCTACACATGTCCAATCTATTGTAGCCAAGGCATACGCTGTGTTCTGGAACCACCTTCCTTGTGAGGTGCCCCCAGCCTGACTGCATGTAAAGCTAGGCTCCACCGCTTTGTTGCTACTTAATTTAATGCATGTTTGATTTGTTTGTTTTATCTCATTGTTCTTGTTGATTCTGGTGGTGAAATTTTGTTAATTTATAGAGTCGATTCGTGATTAATGCGCAACCTGCCATCATCAAGGTTTTGAAAGCACAAACTAACATTCCAGAAACCAACACCACGATGGAAGTGACTCTTCAGTCAAGAAATGGCTCCAAGGCTATCTTCAGATGTCTCACTGTTATTGCCCGCAGCAGATGGCAAACGAATGACGAAGAAGAAGATTGGTAATGCCATGTTTTGACGCTATTCCAAGGTCAAAGCTAGAAGAAGGCGCTCGGTTAGGCCTAATTGAACGCTAGAGAGAGCCGCCGCTACGCAACGAAGACGAAAAACGTGCTCGGCGTTAGGATCGCACTAGTGAGAGCCGCCCGCTACGCAGCGAAAAAGAACTGAGTGCTTTGACGAAGAATAAATAAATACGAAATTAACTCTAATAAACTCGAAGTAGAAAACCTCCACGAGACCAAGATAAAATCGCTGCGTTCAGACTGCGGTGGAGAATATACAAGCCAGGAGTTCGATCATGCGAGAACATGGGATTACTTGGCAACTCAGCGTTCCAGGAATTCCACAGCAAAATGCAAACTCTGAAAGATACAACAGGACACTGTTTGACATGACGAGGTGCATGCAGATAAGCTCAGGCTTGTCGATGAACCAATGGGCGGAATCAGCCACGATGGCTTGTCTCGTTCGTAATCTCTGCCCGTTAAGATCCCTCGTCAATTTGGGAAGGCCTGAGAAGCAAACACCGACCACCTCAGAGTTTTTGGATGTAGAGCCTGGGCCGTCAAAGGTAGACACATCCAAAAACAGAAGTTGGATGACCGGGCAGTAGAGACTGTTTTTCTTGAGTACCCTCAAGAACAAAAGATTACAAGTTGTGGGATTTTAAAGCCGATAAAATCATAGTTAGCCGTGATGTAGAGTTTGAAGAAGCTGTGTTCCCTTTCCGAGACGAGCCTACCATAGGAAAACCACAGAAGCCTACAGGGGATGACCTGCTTCTCATTGAATCCGAAGATATGGAGCAGACCATGATTCCAGACGTGGAAGTTCCCTAACCAAGGGAAAACCCTGTAACCCCGGAAGAGACGTAGATCCCAACCCAAATAGAAGACTTCCTAGATGATGGTGAAGAGAGGTGTGAGCAGGGCTCGGCAGAACTTCCTTTAGAAGATGTTAGGCAGACAATCCGTAGATCTCTGCGACAAGCCGCAAAGCGAGATTATCAATTAAAATGCAACGCCGTGCATGAGACGAAAGCTGATCGAGCTGAACCTCGGACGTTAGAAGAAGCTATGAAGGAGCCCAAATCCGAGAACTGGAAGAAAGCCATGGAGGAAGAGCTCTCAAACCTCGAAGAAATCAAACTTGGGAGCTAGTTCCTAGGGCAACTGCAAGGAAGGTGATCAAGACCAAGTGGGTTTTTAAGAAGAAATTTGATCAAGAAGGAAACCTGGAACGTTACCGAGCAAGATTGGTGGCACGCGGGTTTATGCAGGTGTAAGGAATTGACTACAACGAGACATTCTCGCATGTGATTAAATCGAAAACTGTCAGGACTTTGGTTGCCTTGGCCTTGGAACTAGGCTGGGAGATCTATCAAATGGATCTTACAGCAGCATACCTAAATGGTTCTCTCCAGGAAGAAACTTGTATGGAACAACCACATCCATTTATCAAAGTGGGGAAGGAAGAATATGTATGCAAGCGAGGAGCATCTATGGCTTACATCAATCCGGAAAAAAGTGGAACTCCTGTTTTGATAATTTTTTTAAGGAAATAGGCCTAAAAGAGTCCGTGGCAGACCCTTGTGTGTATTATGACGTGGAGCAAGGACTGATAGTAGGGGTCAATGTAGACGACACTGTCCTGATAGTAAAGAACCAGACAGTGTTAGCGAACTTCAAGGAAAAACTCATGGGAAGATTCAAAGCTCGAGAAGATTGATGGGGATGGAGGAGTCATCAACAGGCAAAAGAGGAAAGCCTGAGAGTAACCCTAACTTACCTTGAGGGTGTAAGCAGCCCGACCCAAGCCAAGTGGATCCAAGACTTTCCTTAAAAATGCAGAACTGAAAAACCGGATTGGAAAAAAGGAGAATGAAGTCCGGTTGCCAACTTGATAGACCAGAAAACCAAGGATGAACAGAACATGGGAGGAGTGAAGAACACTCATGAGGGTGTGTACAGGGTGCCGTGCAAGGACTGCAGAGCCATATATATATTGGCGAAAAGCGAAAAGGTGTGAGAACTAGGTTGAGCCAACACATGGCGAACGTCAGAAATAATGTGAAAGACAATGGCATTGCAGTCCATTGTGCGGCAACTCTTCACGAGATCTAGTGGTGTGAAGCAGTAATATTGATTAAATTGAATTCAGCAAGAAATAATCACCTTAGATGCCTTGAATCTATTGCCATTCAGCACCACAAAGCCCAACAAATACCCCTAATTAACATCCAAGGACCATCCCATCCAAATGTAAAACATCTAGTAGGACGGGACATGGTGAAGCAATTGACGAGAAATGAAAAGCATGAACAAAACCGCCCCATGAATACGGGAAGCTACGCAGTCAGGCAAATTCAAATTTCAGAATTGCGCGAGAATGTGACCAGGGGAAAGAACTGAGCTTTGGAGCACCTGATGAAGACTGCAGTTAAAGTAGTCGAAAATTTGCAAGACAGTGTAGTGTCTTCTGTGTGCAAGTGTACGATGATAAAGAAAATTGACAAATTTGAAACCATGCAATGGTGTGTGATGCTGTCCTCTTCCATATGATTTCTGGTATCAGCCATGTGCTACTTAACCATCTTCCTTCCGTGTTTCTCCAATGTAAACGGCTTTGCGCCCACTGCATGGAACTCGATAAACACCTTCTCTTTAGCTAAAGCAGTCAAAAATGTGCGAGACAGTGTAAGTACCTTCTCATTTTTTGGTTATCTTGCTTAACAATGACCTTCGTGCTACTGTTGTCTCTGCTTATTCTCTCACTGCCTTTAAGTCAAAATTTTGCTTTAGTTGTTGGGGTTGGATTGGGTGGGTGCACCAGGAATATTTAACAATCTGCACCTTCATGTTTCCTATACTATATGCTTTAAAACAAAATGCAATTTTCAAATTTTTTTTTACTTTTCTCTGAATTATTTCCACATTCTTTAATTTTGTTAGCATGCTGACACATACAAAAAATACAATTGAAATTCGATAACACAATTAACGGTTCACGCTACTGTCAACACAACAAATTTAAACTCCTCACTGACATCAGCAAATTTATTTATTTTTTAATTTTGCTTTGACCATACACAAGGTACAATAGGTAGAGTTACAAGAAAAAAATGTACCTTGCTGTTATAAGTTATTGACAAGATGATTAGCGATGCGTCTGTCACCTGGTGTGTTGATTGTAGATCAGTTCGTAATCTGTTGTGCGGTTTTATTGCAATGCAATTATCACTTTTTTATTGGGATATGCTGGTCCCTGTAATAGGCTTTGTTCCACATAGCCTATTCTATTACGCAATTTTATTTAAAATAGGTTGCTCTGTCACGTGAGCCTAATTGATCCTGTAGAGCTAATGGCACCTTCCTACCTAGCATAAGAATTTTCTCGTGTCTTGTTGGAATAAACTGTCATTAACATTACATCCGCTTATGTACGTTATAAGCTTTCCGACTTGAAAAAGTTAACAAACTGCCATATTGGACATGGAATGCCAGTGACTGCAGAATCGTATAGCCCTGTCAAAACGGTTCAATGCTTAAAGCATTAAGTCGGACGTATGGTGGTTTTATTTACACCTCGGGCTCTTTGAAAAGGAATGCAAATTCATTGACACTGCTTCTGTATTGACCATTGTGTAAACGTTTGTACTTAAAGAGTCAACTTAACTAATTGCTCTTGATATTCCTATTTTTTTTAGTTGGTCGACATACCTTGTGTTATTGAGTCACTAAAAACTATTGACAAGAAAACGTTTTACAAAACTGCAGATGTTTGCCAGGTAAGATCCAGTTTTCTGTTTTTTTTTATAATTCCGTATTTTCATATCTTGAAGTCAGGCTGACAAGTTCTCATCATATATAGCCATTAGTAATTCATTTCATTGGTGTAAGAAACTTGAACCAAGAGCCCACAGAATGGTTTGTCAGCAAGTCAAGCTTGCAAGTCAAGCAAGTCAAGTTTACATTACGAGTTGCATGCATCTTCCAGGGTTGTGAACCATTATAACTAAGGCTGCACCAATACCGACACTGGATCGAATTGGTTGTCGATATTTGCATTATCGGTATTGGCAACTTTCACAGAGATATCAATAACTCTAGAATCGTTCGAGATTACGACGTTTTGCTCAGGAAATCACCTTTTATCTTCCTAGCCATGTTTTAACTATGGGTTAGTATTTAGAGCGGGATTGAGCACCTTTTCCTCATTTTGTGCATTTTTTCATGAGTTTTTTGTCCTTTTAAAGATGTTGGTTTGTAAAGAGGAAGATGACAGCCAAACGACAGAAGATGAAGAATCTCCTAAGAAGAAAGATGAGAAAGATCGCACAAAGGCAGACAAGAAGTTTCTATGGCCACATGGAAGTATGTTTTACTGCAAGCTGTAAAGTATTCGTATCAAACTAGTTAATTTTATGTTGAGGTTTCATGATAAAATTATATGAAAACACCGGCAGGCGGTGGCTACTGTGGCTAGCAGACGACGTCATACGAAAAAACATAAACACAACACCACAAATTAGATACACGGTTCCTTGAATTTTTTTGGGAAAAATTGCTTATGGAAGCAAAGAGATGTTATAATATAAAATACTTCCACAAACTTCGTCCACCTTCTTCAGAAGGAAAATGTAAAAAATGTAGATATTACATAAAAGTCAGAATCGTTGACAGAATCATCTGACTAACGATTCTGACTTTTATTTAATCTTTACAATTTTTGCATTTTCCTTCTGAAGAAGGTGGGCGAAGTTTGTGGAAGTATTTTATATTATAACATCTCTTAATAATAATCAATTTTCCCACCGAAAATTCAAGGAACTGTGTTTCTAATTTGTGGTGTTGTGTTCGTGTTTTTTCGTATGATGATAAAATTATTACAGTCAAAATTGATTTGCTCACTCGGTGAATTTTCCGTTCTCTACACAGATTTTTTTCAAGCATTAGTTTGAGAAACTGGATGTGTGTTTTTTTAAACTGGAAAGTACTGGACATTTTTCTGCAGTCCATAGTGTAATGATGCCTTCAAGGTTGCTATAGAAAAAGAAACTGGATTGCGGAAAAGAAATATGTTGTTCATGACTGAAATGTCTTATTTTTTCCCTCACTCATCTAGTTTTGTTGCTTGTGAAATTGAGTAACTGACATTTTGACAAAATTAACACTAACACCACCTGTGAGACTAGTATTTATTTAGTCTACTTGAATTTTCGAGGATTTGCACCGATCCTCTTCATCAGAAATCACACAAAAAAACTTTCCACTAAAACTACCGTTACATGCTGCGGCTACGACAAAATTCATCTGCTCATGCGCTGTACGACCACTGATCTTGAAGCGTGACTCAAGAGGTCATCTCGATCGCTCTGCTGGGGTTCGCTGATTTTCCATTGGCGCTCAAATTTTAAGGTTAGTTCTGGATGTACAAGTCCATCTATTCGGTTATAGGTAGGTCCAGTGATATTCATAAGTGGAACCCGACAGCGAGAGAAACATTTTATGGCTAGCAATTCTAATGCTCTCAGGTGAGATTCTTGTATAGTATTGGATTTTAGGACTATTGAAGTGTTTTGCCAGTTATTTTCGTGATTTGTATTGTAGACAAAAAGCCAATTAGACAAACCTAATAGTATTACGTACCTACCTCAGTTCAGTGAAAATATCCACAAGATCTTGAGCCAACAAGGAGTAGAATGCCGTCTTCGCTACCCACCGAATTTGAAGAAACTGCTAAGGAAGCGACATAAACCAAACCCCACCCATCGAATTCCCACAAACGTCATACCACCTCATACCACCCTACCAGAAAAACCTCAGAACTCTCACAGATATCCAACCTGCAGCAAAATTAAAACTTTCTTTCCTCCCTCCCCCCTCCTCCCAATAACCCATCCCTACCCTCAGTAAAGCCAAGAGTAACATTTCCGCAAACAGTATATGCACACAATCCAAAGTAGTGTACGCATTCCCATGCCAAGAATGCAAAGCAGTTTATTTGGGAGAAACAATCGAACACTTGAATCGAGACTTAAAGAACATATAGGTGCAACCCGACGGAGAGAGAAACTCAATGGATTAGCACAACATCATAAAAATACAAATCACGAAATTGACTGGCAAAACACTTCAATAGTCCTTAAATCCAATATTATACAAGAATCTAATCTGAGAGCATTAGAATCGTTAGCCATAAAATGTTTCTCTTGCTGTCGGGTTCCCCGTATGAATATCCCTGGGGGGGGGGGGGGGGGGGGGAGGCATTGGCGCATCACTGGACCTTCCTATAACCGAATAGATGGACTTGTACATCCAGAACTAACCTTAAAATTAGCGCGCCAATAGAAAATCGGCGAACCCCAGCAGAGCGACCGAGATGACCTCTTGAGTCACGCTTCAAGATCAGTGGTCGTACAGCGCATGAGCAGATGAATTTTGTCATAGCCGCAGCATGCAATGGTAGTTTTAGTGAAAAGTATTTTTGTGCGATTTCTGATGAAGAGGATCGGTGCAAATCCTCGAAAATTCAAGTAGACTAAATAAATACTAGTCTCACAAGTGGTGCTAGTGTTAATTTCTTAACAAGATGTCTTCCAATCACCACTGTTATCGTCGATTACCGATTTTCCAATTGATTTTGGAACTACCCAGTAGTTAACTGTAAAAAAACGACCCACGTAGTACTGTTAAATATCTGTAAAAGTAAACAGTGCTGCACATACTTTTTCTTAACTCCCATAGTATTTCTTTTCTTTAGGGTTTCCATGTTCAATATTTGTGTGAAGTCGGGCTGTTGATGGATGGTGATAGCCCAGGCTTTACTAAAATTATGTTCAGCTGCAAGTTTTACTTGTTGTATTCTTCTATTTTGCATTTAAGACTGAAAATAGGAAATCACTGAAGTAGACATGTAATGTTTTTTTATTTTTATTATTTAGTAACTCCGTCTCTAAAGAATGTTCGAAAACGTAGGTTTCGAAAAACCTTAAAAAAAAAGGTAAGTGTATGGCGTTCAACTTGTCGAACCAATAGAAAATTAGAACGTTGTCATACTAACAAAGCCAGTGCTTTATCTGCTAGCTTTATCTCCAAAATAAGCTATAAAAAGCAGTAACCAATGACCAAGGTTAGATTCTTAATGAACCGATGCAGTATCATCACCATACAAATTCAAACTTTTGATTTGTATTTGAGAGGAAAGCAAACACCATCACAATTTGCCTTGGAACCTTTGACCATTACGACATAATGTAAGGTTTTTGAGTGTGAGGACTTGTTATACAAATTTTTGAAATAATACATTCAAACATTAAATTGCTTAGCCTGAAAGTGAAAATATGATCCGTTAGGTTTCATTGGCAACCAAATGCATCACTCCAAGGCCAGTGCAGCCGCACAAGTTTGATACGTGTGCGAAGAGTAGAATTTAGTGTAACTGTATCTCGTTAAAACGGTTTCCTGTCTTAAATTTCGTAAGGAGTTACAGTACTAATAATTAAAGTTAAATGGTTTCAACTGTTTGGGGAAGTTTTTATGTTTACGAATTTAGATTTTGATGTGGTAGGACTTGCGTAAATCCTGAAATTTCCCGCAACTAAAAAATTAAAATATTGTTACCGCCAGTATGTAGATGCACCGGAAATAGAAAAAGAAGTGAAACGCCTCTTCAGAGTTGACAATGAAGCTGTAAGTGTCAGATGGGAAATAATTACTGATGAAGAAGATACTGGCAAAAAACCACTTATGGGTGAAAGCTTAACGAGTAGTGCTGCAAGTCCAGCAGCCAGCGGTCTACTCTTATCTAACTCTCAAAGTTTGGATGTTGGTAAGTAAAGATGAACCAAAATTTTAAAGTTTGAAACTGTGTGTCATGGCCTTGGATTCCCTGCTTGGTAGCATTATCAAGCAACGAAGCTGGGGGCTTGAACTGCTTTGTTCTGCTTTGTGAAATGGTAAGTAAGCCACATGAGTGTTAACTCTTTTAGGGCATGTTGTTTTAGAAATATAGTGATTTGCAGACAAGTACAGTACATACAAAACAATATGGATAGCCAAACCCAAAATTACCGTTATTTACTTGTTGATCACATGAATAGCACACCGCCTACCAGAACACCAGATAATTTTTGGTTTAAAAAAAAATCACGATAAACATAAATTGAGTACATCACTCATTTTCATCTAACTCGTAATTGGGGGAAAAGAATATTGCAGCTGTGTGGGCCGCTTGAGTGTCCGGGCCCGGATACTGCTGTGATCTTCTTCTCCCATTGTGGGGACCCTGCAGGCTACTACCAACTCGGAAATTTGTTCTCAAAACGCAGCTTTATTTATCATCTGTTCATAAGTACCATGCTTTGATTTTATCGTAAAATGGCATCTGAGCAAATTCATTCAACCAGCTCCCCAAGACTAATGCTTCCAAGGATTTCTACCTGTGCTGTTTCTGGTATATTTACTAGCATTCTAATATGGCCTATAGTAACTAGCATTAGTAAGCTGAAGGGGGTTGTAGTAATCTTGAATGGCAATATGGTAAGAATTGTAGGTAAAGTATCAAAGATGCTTTTTTTTTCTATAACACTGAAGAGTGAGTAATAACCTTTAATGCATATTTACTAAAAGCTGTACCTCCACCACTCTTTCCAGGTACCGATATTGATTCCAGTACTACTAAAAATACAAGGTTCCAATACTGATAGTAGTACCTCAAAAATATTGCTCTTGCTACCAGAGTACGGCTGTTAAAAAAAGTTTGTTCTCTGAATATCTTATTGTTTTGAAATACACCATAATGGTTTCTACAGTGAAAGTTCACGTTCTCGGAACATTTTTAAAAATGAAGAAATAAATGCTTAATTTCACAGCAACAGGCATTATGCTCACGTACAGGGTATTGCCAATTTCAACAGACTTCTTCAGGCTTGTGGGAACGTTGGTTTTGCTTCTTTTTAGATAGCTGTTGTCTCTTAAGATTTTGAATTTCACTATGTGTGTAACCTCCCGTACTTATGCAGTCCATTCGCTCCATCCCCATAGTAGAAAGGTGCTCGCTGAAACCATTTCACACTAGAAATTGGCTATTAGGGTTTGTGGGGCATTGGATATTAGTGGTGTACCGGTTCTGAGTACGGTTTAAGAAATCTTGGTACTAACTAACACGTTTCTGATGAATAACTAACACATTTTCGCGCGTTTTTATTGGGCCACTTACCTGTTGACACCAACTTTTGTTGAGTAGTCTGCATCACCATAAAATCCCTTCTAGGATGATAATATACTAAGCATAAGAAGCTATTGCTGGCTACAGTTGATTCCTGTGTGTTTAAGGATATCGTTTCACAGCCTTGTCAACCACGTCCTGCACCGCCATTTTGTTTCTAAATCGTGCGTTCGTTTTGGAATCAACAGAGCCAGCAATAAATCCAGGCTGCAAAAATCTTCAATTATGCGAAGCTTTGCTAAGACTCTTAAACATGTGGGCTGCAACAAATCTTCCAAGCATGCTCGTATTAAGCCCAAGTTTCATTTTAATTACATTTTTTGATTTTAATTTAAGTTTTAAAAAAAAATTAAATTTAATGCATCCAGAAAACAAATATTTTAAATCATGTCGGCTTTACTAAGGGCTTGGACCAATCCAAGAAGCAAAAATTCCTATTTAATAATGCAGGACTAGGGCAGAATTAAAAAAAGTGTTTTAACTTTCTGGTTATTTTAAAACTATTTTTTTTTACTTAAGCTTTTTTATTTAATTTTATTTTTTTAGATTAAATTTAAAAAATAACAAAAAATTAAAATTTTATTTAATACATTTAGAAAGCAAAAAATTTTAAATCACATCAGTCCCACTAGGAAAAGGCCTTGGCATTAATCCAGGAAGTAAAAATCCTCTCTAAAAAATTGTTATTTTATCTAATTTTTTTCAAATTGAATTTGTATATGAAAATATTCATTTAAAAATGTATGTAAATTTATAAAAATTTGCCACAGCAAAACCCTGGAGTCCCTGAACATAATTAATATTATTAATTTTCCCAATCACTTTGGCACTGCTGTGCGGTAATCGGAACCGGTATCGGAACCGTATGGAATCGGTTTTTGGTATCGGAATCGATATCTGAATCGGAATTATCATATCGGTACACCACTATTGGATATTCCTTAACACTGCCATAATCGTGGCATGATGCTGTATAGCCTGCGTCTCGAGGCTTCTTAGATGTTGATCAAAGGGTGCGTTAGACTCCAACAATCCATTAGTGCGATTCCATCCAAAAGAATGTCGCCATGCAATGAGCTGTAATGCTGTTTGCAACTGTGTTTTTTTCTCAATGCATGTTACAATCCCTTTTTGTGTTTCTCCAATGTATTCATCATCAAACAGTCATAGCATGGAACCCGATCTCGTTCTCGTCTACTTTCTCAATGCCTATCTGCTTTGAGCGCCGTGCTGTGACTTTATTCGGTTACTGTTCATATAATAATAAATTGTTTTGACTTGTTTTGCTTGCCCGGTGCAAACAATGTTAAGATACTTTATGATTATCTTATATGTTGTAAAAGCAAAGGTGTTGCTTTTGTCACCAAATATTTTCGTAATTGAGCATCTACTCAAGTGCGTAAGTTGAATATACAAGTTAAACTATAATCAATTTTTTTTCCCATTTCAGCCGAACACGATTTATTTGGAGAAGAAGTTAGTAGTTCAGATGACGAACGTGATGTAAATATTATGGATTCTGGGGATGATGAGTCTAGCAGGTTGTCTGGTGATACACCTACACAGGTTTGTGTTGAATTTGAGTACTGTAATAATGTGTTGCCTGGGTAATATCGTAACTGATTGAAATAATTAGGCAATGTGAAGTTAAACAATAGCGCGAGATGTAACAGTGTTTGGAGAGAAAAAAGTGTAGGTAATGCCAAAAGTAAGTAATGTTTTGAGAAAGCTAAAATAAGGAATTTTAAACAAAATTAAAATTTTTTTTTAATAAAGCTAGAAGTAAACAATACAAACATTTTTAGCTTACTGTGATAATCTCTGCAGAGTTTACTATTATTTGAAATAAAAATTGACTGAGGTAGTGAACCAAATTTTCATTATTTGCGTCGACATAATAAAAAATCAGAAACACTTTTATCACCTTCAAGTACGTTGCACCAACAGTCTACTTAAATTATTGAGGAAGAAAACACCATTCCTCTTCGTCAGAAGTCAACTGTGCAGCACAGAACGTTCTTTCGATCAAAGCAAGATGGATTGCAAGATGGAGTGAGTGTTCATCCAACGAACGTTCTCTGTTGCAAAAAAGAAGTTTTCTTCTTTGAATATTTGAGTAGACTGTTTGTTCAACGTACTTGTAGGTGACAAAAGTATTTCCGTTTTTTTTATGTCTGAATAGTGAATATTATCCACTGTCTTCGCCGTTTACTGTTTCTTGCATTTGCGTCGATGCATAGTTTGCCGATTATAATTTTTTGACGAGTAAAAAAAGAAATTAACAATTCAGTTCCACTTCTATGCTAAAATTCAAAAATAAATCAAAAACCTCAGTTTTTGATAGGCTGGTGACACAAATTAGATGGAATGTTTCTGTCATCCAGCCTCCTTCAGGTGTGCTTCTATTTACATCTGTTCTGTTCCTGTATTTACTTTTGTACAGTCTGCCTACCTTGTTGTTGCACCATCATGAGTCCTACTTTCTGTCAGAAGCCAATGGAAAATTTGCTGCCTATCGAAAATTTCGACACTGAGGGTATTTCATTTATTTTTTTATGTGAGCTTACAACTTACAAGTGGATCTGAATTGTTCGACATTCAAAGTAAAAAATGTTGAGTTTTCAGCAACTAATTAAACTGCAGGTCCAATCACTTTTCTTAGCAGCTGATAATGACGAGGGGTGGGGGCTGTCACCCTCTGGCTTGTTTTGGGGAGTGGGTGATCTCGGCATCCTATCCTGCCACAAGGGCGCAGATCAAGCCGACCCCCAAGCACCCACTTAGCCATGCGGGTCTGTCAACAGCTGCAGGGTTGTTTGATTTAAATCAACCGGATTTAAATCACTGATTTAAATAATAATTTAAATAAGGATTTAAATCACTTGAATTAAAAAAAAAATCATTGATTTAAATCATTTTGCCTGTTTTAGTACATTTATTCAATGTTTTGTATTGAAAAATACTTCACTGTATTGCAAAATGACTGCAATGTTGCTGGAGTGTACAAGAGCAATATCCTTCATAGGTTCATTTTCTATGTTTGGGTATTCGCCTAAGCCTAACCATTTAGCAAGCATTAAGAGACTATAAGAAACAATTTTTTGTTTATCTAGTCTCTTAGCCTGTGCACAGGATTTCCCAATGCAGGAACTAAAGTGAAACTGTGCAGGTAGCTTAGGAAAGTCATAGTGAGTCTGGTTGACTAAAGAAAGAGTGGGGAGTCTGCAGCAGGCCATAAAAAAGACCCCCCCCCTAGTTATGCTTAAATGCAAGTATAGTAACCGAACCAGAAGATAATGAAAACATAATAATCACCAAACTTTGGTTAACCAAGGTTTTGAAATAAATTTAGTTTTTTAATGATATTTAGCCTTCCAATTCAATGTTCAAATGTTGTACACAAAATAACTTTTTTTGAAAAGTCCAATTTAAATAAAAAAAATCCGATTTTTTTGATTTAAAAAAAAATCATGATTTTTTCCAACCCTGGACAGCTGGCATGCTCGACGCAGTGCGTCCTTATCCCAGCTGACTTCACATTGCAGTATCGAGCATGGCCTAGGAGACACTTTGTGTACGCTGGTGAGTTCATCACCACCAGCAATATTCTTCAAAAGAATTATTGAAATTGAAGTTACTGTTATGTCTGTCTGTTCTAGGATGTAAAAATCAAACGAGAGTTGGTGACCGAGTTTACTAAAGAAATGCTTCAAGGAGGTGAATATTCACAGTCGGATAAAGTGATAAAAGAGAGCTACTCTTCCGGAAGCCAAGACCACATAATGGCAGCACTAGAAGATGCAGGCCTAGTCAAACAAGATGATGATTCAGGCTTAGTGAAACACGTTTTAGGTGATGATGAAAGAGAAAGTAAGTGGTTTTTTTTTAATTCTGCCTAATTTTTTTTTACTGCTTCAAGAATGAAATTATTTGATGCACCAGCTGTCAGTGTGAGACTAAAATGCCATAAATGCCAGCAGCAACTAAAGTCCTTTTTGAGGCCACAAATATCAATACTCAAATCATGATAAACAAATACCATTCTTCATCCTTACGATTCATTGTAAACTTAATTTATGCATATTGATTGAAATAGTTTCTCATGATCGAAAATCGGTATTGATTTGCATTGCTTCGGTTTGACTTTGGCAGTGTAATAAAATCAAAATCTAATCAAAAGTTTGTGACCTAGAGTTTTTATATCTCCTATCACAATGTTGTACAGATATAGAGGTTGTTACTCACGTTTTATTTTTGCTACGTAACTAATAAGGGTATACCGATCACGTTTTTCCTGCAGAACCGGTTCCGAGCCGAATAGTCGAAAAATGACCGGTATACCGAACCGATCGCCGATGCCATCTTATACCGAACCTGTGCTGATTTTATTAAACAGAAGACCTTTGCTAACTTTACCAAACTTGGCAACTTTGAAAACTAAAATGCTGCAAAAACTTTAAAAAAAAAAGATTTAACAAATATCCTTTTTCTTTTTTAAAACTGTATTTAAATTTCCTTTAATAAAATTTATTTATGTATTAACCCAAATAAAACAATTAACGAAATATAAAGCACAAAAAGTAAATCGTTATAAAAGTTGTTGGCTGTTATCAGTTAGGCATGTCTGTTTTTTTAGTTGGCAAGCCATTCCTGGCAGTCATGTCTGAATTTAAATTTCAATTAATTATAGCAAAAAGCAAAATAAAGCAAAATAAAACAATTAAGCAAAAACCAAAAAAGCAAAAAGCAAAATAAAACTTTCAATTAATTATAGCAAAAAGCAAAATAAAGCAAAATAAAACAATTAAGCAAAAACCAAAAAAGCAAAAAGCAAAATAAAACAATCAATTAAATCTAAAATGCAAAATGTAAAGCTTGGAAAAAAAATTATTTACATCTTTATGCATGGTTATCAGTTAGTCAGGCCTGGTTTTTCAGTTGGTTAGCTATTCCTGGCAGTCATGGCTGCATTTAAATTTCATTTAATATATTAATAAAACATTTAATTAAATCTAAAATGTAAAATAGTAATTGTTAAAAAAATTCCTACTTCCTGCTTAACCAGAAATAGGCAAGGACTGATGATGTTAAACTGTGGTTCTTCCAAAACGACCCACATGTTTACGAACCATACACACACTACTGAAGACAGTTCGGTACCTTCAATGAACAGTAACCTCAAAAGAACGTTCAAAATCACCTTTCAACGCGACTGATGGTTCCATCCAGGGTCAGTCGATAATCCATCCAGAATCAGTCGATAAACTGTGCCTCGCGTATGCTCACAATTCCATAAAATTCAACCGCCTTAGCGAGCTGCTGCGATGGTTCGACACCACAATCCCTCAGCAAAGCCCTCATTCATGTTCAAGATGATGTCACTTCCGTTGAACGGACATGTTTTGAACGGAAGGTGAAAAAAGTAAGGCTATATACTAGGAACATCTGCTGCTTAATAAACGCGTACAAGCAACGATTAAAGTAGTTCGTTGGACTCTTAACTCTAGTTTTGCCTTTGGACTGCTGTATTATAGCTCTATCAAGTGTTCTGTGTTTTGGCAGTACCAAACTGTGCGCAGCAGTTTGGCTTATGTGTGGCGTTTTGGAAGACGCTGACTGTGTTTACATCGTCTGACAGTAGCTTCGTCTGATAACATAATGTGATGTTCCCCTTAGTGCCCGGATCGGGTTCATCACGAATTGATGGAATGGAGAGTCGGATGGTTGATTATTAATGTGATTTACTGTGATTAGAGTACAACCTCCAGGCGAATGTCTGGCGAAGCCATGTTTCTCCATCTCCTTCTCCAAGAAGTGCCCGAGGGAAAATGCTTAGATACAGTGGATGGCTGCGGGCAAGTCAAGGAGGGCCAGGTAACTGTAATGGTAACAGCCTGGGGGAAGGCAACCATGACAATAATTAAGGGACAGATTTCAGCTAATTCTCCAACGAAATGAGTCTTGGGTACTTTAATTTTAACTCCTACAAAATGAAGTGAATGTTTAAATCTAGTTTTAGAAATAAAAATTCAAAGGTGAAATTGTTTGCCTGTGCGTTAGGCCTAACTGAAAACAACGTGCGATCCACTGGAAAACGTGCCTAATGTGTGCGTCTGGCATTTTTTTTGTAAGTGAAGGTAATTTAGATGGGATTAATGCTTTATGTTTCTTATGCCCAGAATACTAACTTTTCTAGTTGGTTCTGCATTCATGTTGGGATCAAGGGCACAGCTTGTTGGTGATCGGCAATTGTTCGGTAACTAGTCAAATTTTGACCGGGAACCGATTTTAACCGATCAGGCCCTGATCGGCAAATATCGGTTCGGCAAAATCGGTTCGGTACACCCTTAGTAACTAATGATCCATGGCAGGCATTTCCTCCAAAATTTACGAAATTTTTACAGCAATAATAGAAAAATTGGAAGATCTCCAGCAACAACTTTTAGACGTACAAGCAAGGCGAGCAGCCCAAGAACAAGAAATCTCCAGCATTGATAATCAAGCATTAAAGGTACTGTTTTATTATTATTTTTATACGGTTTCACTGGTTAAAAAAAATTAACTTTTATTAATCTTGTTCATTTTTAGCAACGTTTTCAGAGCATACTGGAGTGTTTAATTGAAGAGGAAAGTGAAAAGCAGCGAGAGGTAAATGACATTCACAGCAGCCATGTTGTCTTTCAATGTATCCATTTGCCAGAAAGGAAAAGTTTGGTTAAATTCATAAATTACATAATTTGTGACTTGACAAGGTATCGCCTAAAAACCTGAACGAACTTCAATGCTGTAAGTTACATAAGGCCTTTTATGTGCTTAGCTTGCTTGTCGAAACTGCATTTTGATGTGGAATGAAGCGCAGTGAAGCTTGTACCCTAGATTTTCTGGATGCCGCTGCATTGTTATTTTAAGTCATTAGCCTTGGCTAGACATAATAATTGATGTTAGGCCATTAAAAAAAGAAAAGTTGGTTCTCGGGCCCTCCCGCACCCATAAAAAGAAACGATGCGGCAAAAATAGCAGTTACAGAACAAAAATAGCCCTTAGTGAGAAATTGAAATATAAAATTACCATTCTTGTCGTTAAATAATTGTGTGAACATGTGATAAGAAGCATTACGAGGCAGTATTCTTTATTTTACCATCTAAAAAATAATTCCCTAAAATGTACTGAAAAATAGGGTTGAAAAATAAAAAAAAATAAAAAAATTCAGCCCGCCCGCGCGGATTTCTTGAGAAAAATGCCCGAGAACCAACTTTCTTTTCTTAAGTGGCCTTAGTTTCTGCTTTTTAGCTTGCTGAAACCAATCCAGCTTTGTGGTTGTTAAATTGACGTTATCTTGTGTCTGATGTAACGTTAGCATAAATATTCAGAAAATGAATAAGTGACGACATTGTCCTCAAAATTTGAGACTAGCAGTGAAGTTACACCTAAACAATGAATTTCTTAAATACAGTAATATGGAAAAAATGGGACTTGAATTCAAAATTAGTTTCTACTTATTCTAAAGTACTTCCCTTTATATTTTTGCTATTCAATTAGAATTAGCCTTCATGTTCTAAACCCCAATAAAAATGCAACGCAGCAGTACTTCACCGCCAGGTGCTTGGATGTTCATTAAGGAAGCACACGGTGTGGCAGTGCACCACATGAGCACCCAACATAAGTTTGACTAGGAAGCCACCACAACACTCTTATTAAGTCTAATTCAAAGAGAGACCGGCATCTGAGAGGGCTTGAATTGTTGGCAATCCAAACACATCTGCACAACAATGAAAAGCTAATAAACATCGAAGCACCCTCAAACTCAACCATCAAAAACATCGTGCGTGACGACCTAAGCGACCGCCTTATGAAAAGATGGAAGGATCTGATAAATCTAGGAGGCTACTACGCCGTGTTCGAAACCAAGTGCAAGCCATGTTGTAAGCCAAAGAGGAAAAGCAAATACAACGCCTGACGAAGACAGTTGAAGTGTGTTCCATATACTAAAAAGAACTGTAGAAAATTTGCGGAATATGGTAGAGTATTCTGTTTGTTTTGAGACTGAGCGGAAATTTTTCAAACTTTTGAACAAGTTCATTATTTTTGGCCAAAAATTGCACGTTGCACGCAGTTTTCTTACGTTTCGACTCCATTTGGGACAACTCCTTGCGGTTGAATATACAGGATGGTCCACAAAAAACTGACGACCCACAATTTTTCAAGTCCAACTTTTCTAGTTCGCACCCCTCAGAACCAGGAGAGGACAGAAATCAAAACTAATGACACGGAAGATTTCTGTCCTCACGTGGATCTGAGAAGTGCTAACTAGAAAAGTTGGACTTACAAAATGGTGGGTCGTCAGTTGTTTGTGGACCACCCTGTGTATGTTCATTCTGCTTAAAATATTAAAAGTCTACTGAGATATGTCACTCTGGAAGTGTTGCTGGCCGCAACTCCTTCCACCCCTTTGTGGTGAGGCTCACTTTGTCATTTGCAGTTATCTTTACTCTTGTTGTAAGTCTGTAATATCATTTTGAACTCTCGCCACATATTTGGCCATCGTCTTCCCGGATTGCAACCAACTCCTCGCTTGCTGTAGTGATATGTGATGCAGTATCCAACATAGGGCTTCTGTGGCTTTTGTAACATTTTCTTCCAGGAAGTAGTCTTTTCTGTGTTCGGGTTGTCTTCTCCTCTCCTCTTGGTTGTTGTCGTACATTAGGACAATCTCGGGCGAAGTATCCAAATCCCGAGCAGGAATAATACGAATAGTTTTTTTTGCCTAGGTAGGTTTGTGTGAAATAGGGTTTTGTATTGTTGATTGTAAAATTCCGTGGGCATCACGTTTGATTGATCATAGGCGCTTGATAGTGTTGTTTGGTTCGGTTCCGTCTCTCAAATTGGGTTAAGAGATGTTGTGGCAGGCTCTGGGCTGGAGCCTCCATTTTACTGCTGTTACTGCTTGGGGCCACGAGGTGGGTAACGCGGCTCCATTGTTGGCCAATTCCCAACTCAGATTCTGCGATTCTTTCAGTTCACAATCATTCACACGATACCTGTATGGTGTTTGTAGGTTTATTCTTGCTCATTGGTTCATTCACACTTGGTGATGTTGCAGTTCTCCTGGCTGGTTACCTGTTGCTTCCAGCTTGGATCGATTGGCTGACTCAACCTGTCTCCATGACTGCCGGCCGGAGAATCTCTTGGTGCGGCGGAAGTCCCCGGAAGCGAGTGCTGATCCCTGGAGCAAGGCAAGGCCAGCTGGGAGGGAAGGCACCCGCAACAACATTCCTTTATATACTTTAGTGTGAACTCTCGCTATGGCATGAAATCGTTCAACTACCAAGTCCCAATCATTTCATAAACCACAGATTAATTAATTCTCTTCTAGGTCTATTGTTTTGCCTGCGTTGGATAAGTCCGTAATAGCGTTTTGGATTGTCGTCACATGTTTGCCCTTGTCTTCCCGGATTGCATTCACAGCAGGATGAACTCTTTCCTTTGGTTCGAAGACGGTACTTAATGTTTCCCACACCCTTGTACAGTTGTGCACTCGTGGATTAAAGTCTTCAGGTGTGGTTCAATACCTAAGGTGATAATAGTCATCGCTCTTGCTTCTCTGTGTCTGTATTGGCGGATGGAGTCGGGACTTGCTTGATAAACCAAATAACTCCTGCTCATTCAAAAACATTCTCATATTGAATTTCCAAGTCCTATAATTGCAATCATTAGTCTGGGGAATCTTAAGCAGAGTGGTCCTGTTCCATCATGATCACAGTACGTTTGGCTACCGACTGATGTGTTGTTTTCTCAACTGGATTCAAATCAATACATTAATGGCGTATAATCACTGTTTTACATTTCCTGGAAAACTTAAAAGGTAGAGTGTCTTAATTGTAATCAGTTCCATACTCTTCACGTTTTTTTGTCTTTTAGCAGCAGTACTTGCTTGTTGTCGCACATTTCAGTCAAATGGTTTGTGTCTGGTATGTATGACTGGGTGGGAGTAACCTCTATACATCTCTCATTTTTAAGTTACGCTCATGTGTTGTCGTCAGGCTATCAAACATGGATGGTTTCTCTCCAACGTATATGGTACCTTGCAAGCAACAATAACAGTCTATGGTGTATTGCGCATATACTGCATTTGAATGGTTTCTCTCCACTGTATATGGTGTCTTGCAATACAAAGATATATTTATTATAGACTGCAACACATTTGCTGCATTTGAATGGTTTCTCTCCACTATGTATGGTATGAAGCAATACAAAATCTAAGGTATATAACTAGAGGCTGCAACACATTTACTGCTCGTGAATGGTTTTTCTCCATTACATATCGAAGGTCAATATGGGCTGCAGCACATTTACTGCATTTGAATTGTTTCTGTCCAATAACAAGGGAATCCACATAGGGCAACACTGGACAAAGGAAGGAAAAATTCATTACCAGCCATACACAGAACCAACAGCTACTTAACGAGGAATGCCCTTTAATTCAAGACATCCGGTGCACCAACTTAAGACTATCACCAAGAACGAATTTGTGAGAGTCGTTAAGAGGTCCGACACCCTGGAAGAAGCATGGCCACAACTACGGGAACGAAAAGGAAAATTCATTGAGCTAGACTACCCACCGGGGGTTCTGAGTAAATTGATGAAAGAAGCGATTGGAGTTAGTAAAGTGAGATAGCGACAATGCAAGGAAGATGAAAGGCCTGATAAGGAAATGGAAACACCAATAAGAGTAGGAATAACGTATCTGAAAGGAGACAGTAGTGGCATACAGCGAGTCCTAAGAGCACGTGGAGTTGACACTTAACTGAAAAATAGGGGAAAAAATGAAGGAGCAGCTGATGGGCCGGAAACAAAAGTAAAAGACCACTGCAACAACAGAAGTACAAGCAAACGACAACACAGCCCCAAAATGTGAACCAGATGACATTGAGAAAATACTGAAGGGAGTCCCCAATATCAGTAAAAACACCGTTACGAGGAGGAGTGTATAGAATCCCATCCGAGTAAAACAACACCATGCAGATACACGAAACAAAATTGAAACCAATAGAAGAGCCACCCACTGCATGGAGACAAAACATCAGATTGACTGGAGAAATACTGAAATGCTCCTAATTTCAATTTCTAACCACAAAAGTGACGCACATCTACGAGGACTAGAATCCCTAGCTATTGTTGAGCACACCAGAAAGCACAAGAAATTAATGAATTTACAAGGGCAATCGGATCCACCATTAGGCATTTAGTAAGCAGAGAGGTTAGCGAGCACCTAGAAACGCATTGGAGCGAACAACTTCATAAAACTTCAAAACCCAAAACGATGATGTAGTTGAAAACAGAGAACGGACTGAAACTTAGTGCCCGAGGAAGAGAGATGTGACGCAGTTATACCACCAACTTGCTAAAGCTGTCGAAAATTTGCAGGATATTGTGGGATTGAGTTTAGGAAGATCCAATATCTTGAACTTGGTGAAGACGAGTGTAAATCAAAATGGACATAATGTCTCAGAAAATGACAACACTCTATGAGACAAGTCTCTCTTTGGATTTTAATTATTTTCCTCCCATACCCTCTGCATCTTAATTGTTTGGGGGTTGAATGGAGTGGGTTTCTGGTATGGCCAGTTTAGACAAATATAAATGGACGGCTCCAGGATGTTAAATGGGTAAATGTTGCAAACTGATTGCCGCCATTTTCCTTGGCCCTGCCTCCTACTCCACAGTTATCACTTTCACTATTTGCGTGTCTGGGCCCCTGTTGAAACCAATAAGACAATACAGTGAAATCCTGGGAGACTACCTTACATCTGGAGTACCTTATACCTGAGACACATGGCAGAACAACCATTGAATGTTCATGCGTATAACTTCCTAAGACCCAATAGATTTCAAACCGGCATTCTCGTGGCTTTGAGATGAGTATGCTGACCAGACTGGGCTGTGCTTGGTCGCTTTACTCGGGTCCCTGGGAACCCCCTTGGAGAGCTCACGTTGCACCTGGAAATTTTTTTTTTTGCACATTATGTAGAGGAAGGACCACGGGTATCAGGAGGTTAATGATACCAATTTATATGTATTTGCACCACTATAATCTTCAACATCTACCTTCTACTAGTAGTAGTAGTAGTAGTAGAGAAACAGCAACAAACACTTTACATAAAACATAATGATAATCATTTAACTACAGTTATTGTTTAAGGCATAGAATACAGGAAGACTGCTTCCTCTATCCATCATGCCACACCATCACACCAGTTTGTCACACAAGGCCCAATGATAAGCCTATTATCTGGCCACAATCCTTTATTCACACAACTACATAAAACTTTAAAAGGTAGATTTCTGACGACTGAAGGATACGGGAGATCACCAGAGAAGAGAATCCAGATGGCCGAGGGGTTCCCATTAAGTCTCCACTACGTCTGAAGTAGAGCCAGAAAAATTAAGTGTGGAGTCCGACCCACTCGAGCTGTGTCGATCTCGGCGGGCACCAAAGTATTATCGGAAGGGGGGAGGGATGGGTTACGATATGGAAGGGCCAGGGGAACTAGATATGGCCTGTAACTGTATGTTCGGTAACGCCATTCATTTCGGTGGATTCACGGGAGTCGACCAACGTAAATATTTTTGGGATCGTTGCTTCAAATCCATCGATCTCCTCAGTGGTGGAAGCACAGATTTGGTGCAAAGGTTGGTACGGAAATCCACGGTCGACATCCGTGACATAATGGGTGACTATTGCCTGGAGTAAGGCGCTGGCGACGATTTACAGCTAACGCACAGGCGGAGCAAAACAAAATGTGACATTACGCGTTGCGTCCTAAACGAAATGTGAGTGGGAATGCAGGTAGCGCATCTAGTGACAGAGCTTTGTTATACTGCTTTTTATTGTGGTTTAGGACATAAAGCTAATTCTAATCGAAAAGCAAAAATATAAAGATAAAGGATTTTTGGATAGTAGTGAGAAGAGAAGTATCTAATATTTAAAACTGTTGTGTCATTAACATTTTCTTGTTTCTATTTCTTTCAGTTCGATGAATTAACTTTATTGTTGAACCGTTGACTACTTACCACCGAAACACCTTTTTGATGAATGAATGTGGATTTCTAAATGTTGACAAGATGTAGAGAGAAACTTGTATGTATACAATGTACTTATTTAAGAATAAACTTATTTTGTATAATTCCAACACGGAAAGCCAAATGGTCTCATGCTATTCTTACTCACATATTAGACAATAAAAAAATTAAATGCTATTTACCCCCAAAATTCTTGATTTTCTTTAAATAAAGAGGCAAATCGTATTGTAAGATCCCGCCTTCATCAGGCTTGCCGCGGTGGTGAACACCTTTCGACCCTTAGCAGCAACCAATACTCCGTGCCAAAGGGTGTTCACACTCGGACAGGCCTGGTGAAGGTGGGGTATCTTACAAGAAGATAAAACTCAATTAATTCGCCTCTTAAATAAAGCGAAATACCGGTAATCGGCGATCACAGTGGCTAAATCTGGACATTATACAATTGTAACACAATTGCCACCAGCTAGTCAACACTGTTCTTATTTAAATTTTCGAAGAGTAGACCTCTCTTCTTCAGAAAACCACGAAAAAATTGGAAAAAACTTGTAGGCTACATAACAAGAGTTGTCGGTTTGACCTTGAATTCAAACGACCAACGCGCAGCAACCACGGCTCCTGCCTGTGGGAGTTGCCAACATGAGTCGAGTCTCGCTCCAACTTTGGGCAGTACATAGTCGTTAATTTGTCGATATGTTGGGCCAGTGGTATTCATAAGAGGGATTTGTTTAATCGAAAATCTCTTGATGGTTAGAGACTCGAGAGCTCTGAGGTGGGCTCCTTGTGCAGTGTTGGTGTCTTTCCATGCAATATCGTGTCCGAACTTTTTGGAATGGTGTGTGATTCCGTTCAACCTTTCACCTCTTCTGGTAGCTCCTATGTGTACCGAAATCCTGGTTTCAAGGGTACGTTTAGTCTCTCCAATATAAACAGATTTACAGTCAGCACACGGTACCTTGTAGATAATTTTACTCATGGACCAAACAGGGGAGGGGGGGGGGCGACGGCAGGGGTGTGGGCTTTGTGATTTTGTTGCAACTAAGTGTTGGATATCTATGGTGAGAAGCTATTGGTGGCATGACTGCAGGGGGGGAGAGGGGGGGGGGCTGGAGGCCTCTGTCAGCGTGAGTTGCGGTTTTAATCTGGACGAGTTTTTTTTAAGTTGGATGGGTACCTCAGCCAACATGTTATTCCCTGCTGGTCTAGGATCCTCTGAACGTTGTCACTTTTCAAAGGTAAGTAGATAATATATTCTACTGGCTGGGTTGGTTTGGTCTCGACTTTTTCTCCACTTGGCTAGAGATCAGGCTCTCTTGGTTTCTTTGTTGATCCAGTGAGCAGGGTATCCTCGCTCAAGAAACAAAGTTTTAGCTAGATACAGATGTTTGTTCGCGATAATTCTCACTAGCTCATTTCTGAGCACTGCGCAAAAAACTGACTTCGGATGGGCTGAAGCAAAAGGGAGTCCTCGTCCAGTAGGTGAAGGTTTCTCGTAGGGGGAGAAACTCACCACTCCTTTTTCGTTGTGAACCAGTACATCAAGAAAGGGTAAGGACCCTTCTTTCTCCACTTCTTTGGTGAATGTCACGTTCTTGTTCCAGTTGTTCAGTGCAACATGGATGGCTTCTGTCTCACTTTTCAGAGGGCTGGAAAAACGTCATCTATATATCTTTTCCAGAATACAAGTAGTGGAAAGTAGTCGACAACCCACTTGTCGAGGAATTGCAGAACAATCTCAGCCAAAATAGGGGAACAAGAATATCCTATAGGGGTTCCTGTTTGTTGCTGGAAGGTCTCCTCCCCGAATGTGACATAGATGGTGGATAAAATAAGCTTGAGCAGATTCCTGTCTAGACCCCAGTCGGATTTGTCAATGTTGAGTCGAGTTGCAGATCTATCAAACATCTGGAGGACGAGATGGTGTGGGAGACTGGGGAATAGGCGTATAACATCAAATGAGACAAGCTGATGTTCGGGAGAGAGTTTTAGTCCTTTAAGCTCACGCAGAAGATCTTCTGTGTTCTTAAGGGCAGATGTCCCCCAATGATATTTCTGAAGTCTGTCTTTCAACAACCAATCTATAGGTTTAATGTGTGCCCTTTTTGCGGACGTAATAATTCTCAGTGGAAACACGGGGTTTTACCCCTAAAAATAGTTTTTACTTATCCTAAAATACTTACCTGTATTTTATTTATGCTTTCCAAGTTTGGAAATGCCTTTCGTCCCAACCTTTAATTTAAACGCACTCCGGGCCCTTGCAATGGCGCTCCCTGGGGCGCATGACCGCCGTCAGGCGGCGCCCCTCTCCCGCTACTCGTCACAGTTTGTCTCACTAATCCCTAAGGACCGTTCGACGCGGGAGGCGGGAGGGTTCTTACAGGTAAGTATTTTAGGATAAGTAAAAACTATTTTTAGGGGTAAAACCCCGTTTTTACTACTATCCTAAAATACTTACCTGTATTTTATTTATGCTGACTTTGTCCTACCCCCTAAGGGGTGGCGTCGAACCCTGCGCATTGCAAGTCCCTCATACTAGATTAAACTTCATAAAAGCTCAACCCTAGCGTGCTGTATACGTAACCTGCTTTTCAGTTCTGCAAATCAATCCCCACCACTCGCCCGCTCCTACGACGGGCTGTCATCTGTGGTGCAAGCCGGCAGTCCCAAACACCTCTCATCATACTGCTTGATTTCGCTACTGACCATTCTTCCACCCACGGTGCACCCAGCGAATGCCGCTCGCAAGTATCCAGGGCTTATCTGTCCCAGACATTGCCGAAAACTTTAACACCAAAGAGGCCCTTAAGACCTCGTCCTCCCTGTAAACCTAACTCCACTGACGGGGACCATAACTTCCCCATCTAGCTAAGACAAAGCGCCGCTACTAAATAGGGGAAGGAGCCTTCTCAGGGTTCAAAATCGTAACCCTGGAGCCCCGGGGATGTGATGCCACTCGTGACCAGTGACATGCCCACCAGAACAATCCCTTTCTTGTGCTAACGCCGTCAATCCACTTCGTCGTGCTGCCGGAGTTCCTAATTGCATTGAGAGGTGAGGGTCGCACCCTCACCAGTCTACCCTTAGGTTGCACACGCCCTGGGTGTCCCATGCCACCTCTTCACCTGAAGATCTCTTATACATGTGCAACACAAACAAGCATTTGGGAGTGGCAAGCTAACCCCCACCTGTCAAATTTGACAAATCTTCACAACCCACTGTGATAAAAAGACCCATCCGTGTTAGCAATGGATTCTGAGGAGTGTCTACCTCGCCCCTATCCTGGGGGCAGGTAGGAGTCCAACACCACCTGAAAGTGCCCGAGCCGACGTAATGGTCGGTTATAGTCCGCATCACGGACTTGAAAAGTTGACACACCTCAGAAAGGTTGCCGCGTCAAGCGCATCCCCCAAATCATAGTATGACGAAAAGGGACGGTGGGGGCCGACATCACGAGGAATACCCGACTGCTCCCAACAAAGAACGCACACTGGTTCGCTGGGTCGAAAAGTATCGACAAAACTTGAAACTAAGTGGCGAGAGCAAGAATTTGTTTCATAAAATTATTCCTCAAAAGGAAAAAGGCCACTGGGCAATACACTGCTCACCAACCGGGAACTCGTACACCGGTCTGCTAATAACCAATAATTTTCAAGTTAACGGCGTACCACTCCCTGCACGCAGCATTTCGCTTCGTGTATATACATCCCCTTAGAGATAATATCTCGCTAGGAAATAGACCGACTGCAGTGAGCCGAGGTTTACATAAGAGCAACTAATAACTAACATGAGTGGTAAGGTACAAGTGCCATGATCGGCGTCTCAGAATTCATCACTTACGGATCTTCCAAGAACTTCACACAACAATATATACGACTGAGAAATCTCAGATAATTTCGTAAGGCCAACGTACCAACAGTCCAGGGCAGTAAACACTATCTCCTAAAACACAAGTACACAGGTGTTGTACTATGAACGCAGCTGAAGGAGGTCCAAGTAGCCACGAAGACCGACCTTCACAGAAATCAGTTACCACCACTTCACACTACTCACTGTCACCGTAGTGTCCGCCGGCAATGTCACCAGGCATCAGCTACGGCAATGCACCCGCCTGGAGTGTCATCCGCATGTGACCGCAAGTGTGATGCCGAGCAGCCCCAACGTGTGCTCCCTCGGCCGGCTCTCGGGATTTAATCGACTGCACCGGCCAATATAGAGGTGACTGGCTTTAGCCCCATAGGACTCTTGACTGACTTTGCGCAGATTTATTAATCGACTGGAAAGGTAGCCGTGATACGACATCGACTTGCTAAACACAGCTCCTACTCCAAAATTCGATGGGTAGATAGAGAGCAGCCGCCATCTTTCCATCCCTGCCACAATGCGATTCGAGAGTAGCCTACTGCGCGTCAAATAACCCTCGAATCACGGTTACATTTTCCAAAATCAAAACTTCTAATCATTAACCCCATCCTGCAAATCTGAGGCACAAACACGCAATGCTAACTTATGTCAGTTGCCAATCATAACTGAACCCCAGACATCCATCAGCCGACACAGATGGTGTCAATTTACCATGCAGTAAACCCATGTACTGGCTGGCCATACTGCATTAAAGCCACCAAGAGGAATTTTACAATAAAATCATGCTATGACCAGGAGACTGTAATTTTAAATCTACGGCCAAAGTCTTTACGGCTTAAACTTCCTACGATAAAGTGATAAAGCGAATTTCCGGTTGATCACAATAAGCACAAGAACCTCCGTCTCCGGCCTGTCGACATTCGGAATACAGGGAGACCACTCTGCCACTGGGTACCCATATGAGGTTCGCCAACGTTTTAATCCAGAAAACTAATTAAAACATAGTGGCGAGTGCTATAATGATTGTCTCTAAAGACAATTCAGGGTTCAGAATAAAGCGATTCAAATCGGCAATTTTTAAAACAATTATTCGTCCCCAATCACTTACCTCGCCAAAATTTCAATCATGAAAAACGGAATATGAAAATATGTGGCGAGTGCAATAATAAGCTCTTTTTGAGACTTATAAAGCTAAGAATACAATTGACTAAAATGTGGCAATGTTACACAATACCTCAATCGCCCATCAACTTATCCTTAAGGCGAGTTTATCCCACTTACTACGAACCTCGAATCGTATCGATCCAATCGTCAAAATAAACTTTTTGAATGTAGGCTTGTCCACCTTCGAGGAGCAGTGGACGCCGTCAACGTAATTGACGGTCAAGGCTACTTACCAAACAACCTTAGCACAAGTTACAAGCGAACATCACGCTGTAGATCAACGTCTATCGATTTCCTAAAATAATTGATAGGCTAATCGAAAATTCGCTGCAATAAATCCAGTAAGGACGTCCATAGTCTATTGGTTGGCCTTCGGATAAGGAAAAATTGATTAAGGTCGACTGACCTAAAGGAGCACAGGAAATCACGACCGTGCGACTAACAACCACGTGTGCCAGTGGTCTAGGACCGCGACACTGATGTGCCCAAATGGTCCGCGACCGTTGCCTATGTCACCACGCCAAACGCTCGGTAAGCAATCGACTAAACCGGGCCGATTTACTGGCGATTTATTTGAGCCTTGATTCGACGACAACAGCGATAAAGTGGCACACAGCGACCACAATCCACCTAGAACAAACTAACGGGCTAGTATGAGAGCTGCTCTCATTTCTCCATTCCTGTTGCATTGTGAATCAAGGGTACTGCGCATCAAGCCAACCCATGAAATCACTGCCATTTTACCTGGTGTCAGACAAAACACCACAACACAAATCATAAAATCTCTACGACACTTGTTTGCAAACCAACTCGCAAAAAACCAAACGTCAACTTTTACTTCCAATCCATAGCCTACAGCATGATCACGCCGACTGGAGTGATATTTGTCGCCCCCCCCCCCTCGTTGCTGAGAGAGGCGAGGGTCTCTGCACAAACCACAGTGTCCTACATTCATCAATGTGCAAAGTAAACAGTTAACTAATTAAATAAACCGTAGACGTGAGCCACCGACACCAGCAAGTGGCAGCTACCAGCCATAACATCACGGTCAATCGCACATGTGGGGAAGGGTGAGGGATGTTGCTCCCCCCCCCCTGCCCATGATGGATGGTCTGCGTCACCTTCAGCGCAATGTCCATTCACACGCTCCTATGCACCAAAAAAACCTACGACACCCGAATGCACCAAACAAATAAAGAAATAAAATTTAAAAATAAATTTAAAAAATTTTAATTTTAAAAACAAATAAATGCCCCGATATACTCCATGCCCCAGCTTTATACGGACGAATCGGGCAACTGGCACAACCAGCACCGTTCAAAATTGTAGTTGTACCTAAATTCAAGAAATTTTTTCATTTCACTTTTCTATAAATTCTTGTTAAAATAATTTGGGCAACTATCACAACCTGCAACATTCAAAATTGTAGGTGTGCCTATAATCAAGAACTTTACCATTTCTCTTTTTCTATAAATTCTTGTTAAAATATTTTGGGCAACTTTCAAAATTGTAGTAGTACCTATAATCAAGAAATTTTAAATTTCACTTTTTCTATAAATTCTTGTTAAAATATTTTGGGCAACTGGTACAACCTGCAAAATTGTAGTTGACCCTATAATCAAGAAAATTTCCGTTTTAATTTTTCTCTAATTCCTGCCGAAATATATACCGTACCGCATTCAGTACAGTGATTTTCAGATAACCATTATCATCACACGGTCAAGTAGACCTGCGAAAACTTCGCATGCCACTGGCTGTCCGCAGCCCCTGCCAATGACAGCCCATGTCCAGGACTGCCTTAGTCCTGGACCGGACAACCGCAGTCCCGGACTGGATGTCCGGACCGTACAGCTGCAGTCCCGGACTGGTAGTCCGGACCGGACAGCTGCAGTCCGGACCGGACAGCTGCAGTCCGGACCGGACAGATGCAGTCCGGACTAGTGGTAGTTCGGCAGACTGTCGACTCGGCGTCGAGTCTGCCGACTGTCCCAGTGACATGTAGTCCGCCCATGTCCGCAACAGTCGTGGACCCTGGGACTGGGACTGGGACTGGTGAGGACTGCCATCCACCCCCCCGATGACGGGAGTAGCGGTAGGAGTCCAGCACCAACAGATCTACGCCAGAGGACCGACTAACCGCCCTAGGGTGTGACCCGGGCTAGCTATAACGGTCATGGCCGTGTCTGTGTTACCAAATCCGACCCGTCGTTACCTTAGGTTAGGAAACGCAGCGTCAGTCACATTACCTGTACTTTTCATTACCTGTAATTCCATTCAGCAGCGTGGCCTCGCAACCCGGACTGCCTGCGTTTGCGTGCGTGAAACCTTTGATCCACCGGACACCGCCGGACGCGGACACCGACGGACACGGACACCGCCGGGTCCCTTGCAGTCCCAAACTCAATTTGCCTGTGTAAACACTACACACAACGACTCGTCGCCGCAATTATCATCACCACAATTCACAAAGCACGTAAAATGGCAAGCACACGTGCAAACTACTATAAATAATGACACACGGCGACGTTAAAACATAGACGAACGTAGTTACGTTTGCCGATAAACATCGCCAATGGGCGCCGTTCGCGCCCAACTTCCTTTGTCCCATTCTGCCGATCCCAGAATCACCAGTTCTTGGCAGAACTGGCACTCTAGATCTTCTAACACTCCACATAATATCCAAAACACGGCGATCCTTCAGGTCTAGTCTTCTTTCGAATAGCCTTCCCTCTTTCCCGAAGCAGGAACAACGATTACAATCCGCCATTTTAGGCCTATTCGGCTGAGCGAAAAACGATGCGACGTTACTCGTCGCGTCCCAAACAAACTGTGACGAGTAGCGGGAGAGGGGCGCCGCCTGACGGCGGTCATGCGCCCCAGGGAGCGCCATTGCAAGGGCCCGGAGTGCGTTTAAATTAAAGGTTGGGACGAAAGGCATTTCCAAACTTGGAAAGCATAAATAAAATACAGGTAAGTATTTTAGGATAGTAGTAAAACCACTTTATGGGACCTAATTTGTGCGAAAAGATGTCAGAGGTCTACAGCTTGATTCTTGTCCAGCAGTTTGGTAGCTACTAAATCCTGCAGCTTGTCGCTGATCAGCAAATGTACAGGACGACTCTTGGTGTAGTCGACCTTCTTGTATAGGCCAGGATCGGCAATCTCCTTCAACACTTTGGTATTGTAATCAACAGTATCGAGCAAAACTGTTCCATTGGTTTTGTCCGTGAAGCATACTGTGACAGGGGGGTCACTTTGGAGAGCTCTCAGGGCCTTTGTCTCTTCAGTGGAAAAATTAAACTTTGTATGGCGCGAAATGCGAATCAGTCCTGTCCTGAGTGGATGTAGTAAGCTTTGTGCCCACGAGTAGCGACCAGCGATAACTTGAACATCAGCCGCTGTTACATGTGGCTGATAACTCTGAAACAATTTCACTCAGCATTGGAAGTCCACATCTACAAAATAAATTACTTTAGTTTGGCAAATGGGATTTTAACAGCGTTATAAATTTCCTTAGTCTTTATCTACTGTATCAGGCTACCAATTTCGAGGCCTACCTGGAAATTAACAACACGTCATCATTTGTAAATATAAGCTTTTAAGTGAAACACGAATTCTTTCATTTTGCTTATAATCAAATTAACAAAGGGAAAGCCTTTCGCAATATATAGCCTAATGTAACATTCTGCACGACCGGGCATACTTTGCATGCCAGCAATGATAAACGATGTGTACCGCAATTGTAGTAAAGTTTGTATCAGATTGCATCCTCGGAGCGTTAGTCCACAAGGAGTTTAGTTCACTTAGCTTTTCTTATGTATATTAATTTGATTTCCTTAGTTTGGCTTTACCTGAACGAGTGTTTCCATGGATGTGCTGCGTGAGAAGGCATAAATAGCATTGTTTACAGAGCTCACACTGGTGGGCAGGCAAAAGGATTTCCACAAACAGCTTTTTTGCTAGATTTTTTTTTAGTCTCTGATCAAACTTACCTTGCCTGTCACAAAAAAATAACTGTAGATTAGGCCAAACTGTCATGTTGCCCGATCGCACTAACTACAAATGTTAAGATTTTCACCTTTGAACTTTTTAATTTTTGGAAAACGATACGAACATTTCTTACATTTCTTTAAAGCACGGTAGTCAAAGCAGATGCAATCACACAATTTCTTATCCTTTGAATTTTATGGTGTTCAGTGTTGCCTTTTTGTGACACGTTAAAATTCTGATTGGACAAATAAGTGAGCACTGTTTTGCCCCTTAAAAAAGTCAAGACAGCAAGAAAAGTTCTTTACAACTATTGTCACTTTATTTCGGTCTTATTAACTCCCCTATACAACTGTCACTAGGATCTTAATTAGTATCCTAATGAAACAAAATAAATACAAAAAAAAAGTGGTTATCAGCTACTATTCTGCAAAACCACTATGTATTTGATATACAAGACGAGATGAAGGCACTGCCTTACTCAATGGTGTTACTTTCTTACTGATATGATCATCGCAATAAAGGGACAACGGAATGGTTGTTGTGTTCAATATAGGACAATATACAATACCATGGGAATAAATACACAATTTACAGTATAGCTAAACGCTACCAAATAAAAGAGCTTACGCGAATATGTACAGAATATACAGCAATGAAATACAATGCGTTGCTCATGCAGTGAGACTGGAGATTTAAACACCATTGTTGCTAGAGCAGCAGAACATGAAAATAAGGGACAAGTAACCAAACCAACTAGTACTGCATCACCTGTCTTGTACTTATTCCGTTTGTCTAACACTCAGTCTTACGAATACTGGATTCTGCTCGTTCCCTTTCCAATTTTGCCACTCTCTCCAGCGTCCGAACAGATGCGGAAAGTTGAATGTTTACATCCATTAAACGATTGCACAGTTCCGAGAGATCGTGCTCGGTCTTCGTGATCACTAGCACACCTACAAACAAGGTATTTTTAACAGTTGAAATTTGATGGTGAATACGTATCTTTGTTATTTAAGCCAAATTCTACAATATTAACAAAGTGAAAAATCAAATCTTGAATTGAACCAATTACCAAAAAAAAAAAATAATCACAGAACAGTACACCAAACAAAAGGTCTGGTGCAATGTGTTAATGCATAATTAGAAAATAATGAAGCTATTTGGCTATATTGGTCACTGCCAATTCAATATTAGTTTCTGCAATTTTCAGTTCTGCAATTCAACATTAGGTTCTCACTTTGCCAGTTAGTCTGGAAAAATAATACACTGCAGATCATTAATTTTAAAGTGTTTGGTCAAAACAAAGTTCCAAAACCCTACGAAATAGGGCAATACTTTTTAATACAAACTAAACTTCTTTTGCTCATTCTGCTCTTTTTAAAGTATTAATGACAATGACAGACAGCTGGTTTGTCAAAGGTCAGTCACACAACTTGCCAATGGTACATGCATTTACGGTGTTAGACTTTTTTTCAAGCAGCAACTGGTTTTTGTCAGCCAAAGCGAGTGGAATAAAAAATACAAGGTAGGCCTAGGCCACTGTGAAATCTGCTAGGAATATGAAATTCTGTCGTAATAAAATGTAAATAGTAGACACTAGCTTTTTAATTTTATAAGACGGAAGGACCAACTCGTCTTTTCCCTCGTCAGTCATTACCGGGGTGACCAACAAACAACCCGCAGCGTAACACAGAAGGACCGACTCTTATTAATTCTGTTATAATTGCATTATGTCCGAACACAATGAAAGGACCGGCCTGGCAAATAGCAGACGTGGAAGAAAATATTGATTTTGTCATGGCTGCCGAAGCTGATACCATGACTATTTTCCAGCCCTCCGTGCAATGATGCAACCAGCACCCATCTCTCTGTGCTAAACTTCTCAGAGTCACCTAACTACAGCTCATGTCGGAGCATGATCAGTTTGCTGCAGCCAAGAATCTCATTAAATCAAAATTCATAATCATAGCCCCTCCGTCAGTTCATGCGAGGACATTTTGGCAAAGGAACTAGGTTTGATGGAACTTGAAGAAATTTATAAGTTGTAAAATTTTCGATGGAGGCACGCCCACGCCATGGCGGTGTGGCGCACAGGCCGCAGGCATGAGCAATGGACTTTTTAAAGTCTTGGTAGCGAGTTCAACGTAATTTGTTAATGAATAAAGTTGGCATGAAATTTGTTGGACTGTGGAAGTATTTTTACTACTATCTTAACATACTTACCTGTATTTTATTTATGCTTCCCAAGTTTGAAAATGCCTTTTGTCCCAACCTTTAATTTAAGCGCACTCCGGGCCCTTCAATGGCACTCCCTGGGACGCATGACCCGGGGCCCCTTTCCCGCTACTCGTCACAGTTTGTTTGTTGGCTGGAGTGTTTGTCACACTTCGCGCAGCCGAATAGGCCTAAAATGGCAGATTGGACTGCATCGGGAAAGATTCCTGCTTCGGGAAAAATGGAAGGTTATTCAAAAGAAGACTAGACATGAAGGATTGCTGTCCTTTCGGATATTGTGTAGAGTTGTTGGAGTGCCAGTTTTGCCAAGAACTGGTGATTCTGGGATCGGCACATCGGACAAAGGAAATTAGGTGTGAACGGCGTCCATTGCCGATGTTTATCGTCAAACGTAACCACGTTCGTCTATGTTTTTAACTGCGCCGCGTTTCATTATAGTGGTTTGCACGTTGGCTCGCCATTTTACGTGCTTTGTGAGTGGTGATGATAATTGCGGAGACGAGTCGTTGTGTGTAGTGTTTAGACAGGCAAATTGAGTCGGGGCCTGGAAGGGACCCGGCAGCGTCCGGCGGTGTCCGCGTCCGGCAGCGTCCGGTGAATCAAAGGTTTCACGTACATGCAAACGCAGGCAGTCCGGGTTGCGAGGCCATGCTGCCAAATGGAATCCCGGATGGAATTACAGGTAATGGAAAGTACAGGTAATGTGACTGACGCAGCGTTTCCTAACCTAAGGAAACGACGGGTCAGATTTGGTAACACAGACTCGGCCACGACCGTTATAGCTAGCCCGGGTCACCCCTTCGGGCGGTTAGTCGGTCCCCTGGCATAGATCTGTTGGTGCTGGACTCCTTACCGCTACTCCCGTCATCGGGGGAATGGATGGCAGTCCTCACCAGTCCCAGGGTCCACGACTCCTGTGGACAGGGGGGGACTTCCTGTCACTGGGACAGTCTGCCAAACTACCAGTCCGGTCCGAACTACCAGTCCAGACATAGGTTGTGGCCGTGGAGGTGTGAAACATCCTGTAGCAGTGGTCGAAGGATCCTCGAATGGGGGAAGGAAGTGGTGATGGGGCTTCCTGATGCAACGACCTCGGGGAGGATAACGGATGCGTGGTGATGGTGGAGCGTGAGGACGGTGAAGCAGTACCGATGGCGGAGGGAGCATTATGAGGGCGTCTTGTCCTGGATCGGGCGCAGTAATACGCCCGCCATGGAGGCGACGAGTGAATCGGGGATACCCAGTTATAATGTGCCTTGAGCAGGGCATAATTTAGGCATTGCGAACAGTACCGTCTGTTGACCATTTCATTTGCGAGAGCTTCGTTTGCGGCCCGAAGAATGGTATTGTCAGCTCGAAGTGCGTCAGTGTCGGCAGCTGCTTGGCGAAGGGCCGGAAGAGAAGACCGGAGGGCTGTGTATTCCTCGACAAATTGTTCGGTGACTTTTAGGACAAAATCAATGTTGAAGGTGAGGTTCTCCGTTTCCCGAGCCGAGAGGTGAAAGCCTCGAGTGAGAGCTTCTCGCAAGACCGGAGCTGACGGAAAAGGAGCTAGTGGAGGCGGAGGCACCGTGCTAAGAGCAGGCGAGTTACGTAGCAGAGGGTCTGTCTAACGGGGTGGCTGTTTTTTGATGCAGCGAATGGCGCAGCACGACGCTGAGGCGGTGCAAAGGGGTAACGTGCTTGTTTAATACGTACTGAAGGTTTGGATGGCTCACTGGATTTGAAAGAAACCGTTTTGACAGGTTGGTACTCCAGAAGTACCGGCGATAGCAGGGATGGTGTCTGCTGAAGGTAACTGCGGTCGGGTTGTTGAGTGGACGGTCACCATGAAGCAATACATCGCTTTGGTTTGGTATGGCGGCAGGGAGCTGACGGTCATTATTAATACAGGAGAGTGGTTGTGCCGAAGTAGGAGGATTTCCAGCCTGCGAAAGACCTGAAGTAACAGGCGGGGCAGAGGTGCGTCGGCGCTTGTGCTCGTTAGAATCTGTTGCACTTGGTAAAGTGTTGCACAGTCCTGATTTCTTTGATGAGTTACGGAGACGCTTCCGTGAAATGACTTGTCGACCTTCGTGTGGTGATACGGATGTTGGAAGGGTCGACCCAGGAGAAGAGTCCATGGCTGTCGGAAGAGCGGAGGCTGCTGCTTTTTGGAGGCGGGAGCGATTAGCACGTTGTTTTGGTGCTTCCGAATTAGCGTCCACCGTTGGGGTAGATACTGATACAAATCCTACATTTTCGGAACAGTCCGCACTTTTGTAGACAATTTAGAAAAACCCGGGCACTTATATGGAGAAGGAGAAGAGACAGTAGGTTCTTCTTGCTGAGGTTTTGTCGGAGTATGATGGGAATCGTCGGAGGACGAGGAGTCCGCCATCGCGTAGGTGGTGTGGCTGCGGTAGTGACAGTTGGACTGAGCGGTGGCATTTGAATTTTGGCGGTTATGGTTTATCACGGGGCGCCGTCTGGTGGCGGAAAGGCGAATGTGGACTACAGTGTAGGCGGAGGCTGGCGGTTAGCTCCGCGGGGTGCTAAGGTTGATTAGGTGGCCAGGCTGACTCCGCGGGCAGCTGTATGTATGAAGTAAAATCCCCCTTTTTTTTTTGACATGCGTCATTAGCGTGTTATTATGCCAGTATTCTGAGAAAAAACATAGTGTCACCTTCTTTTTATCATTTTTCTCTTTGTTCTGTGGTATTTATTTCCTTTTTTTTTTGCGTACAGGACGGTATCGGAGGGAGGAAAGCAATGGTTATAACATTGTTGCGAAATGAAGTTCTTGAAGATGGGAGGGTCACGATGAAAGCCAGCAGACACGCAAGAGGTGGAAATAAAGCCGGAGATCATGACACGGAAGAGTGAATCAATTATGGCACGAGGAGGTTGGATGGTTGAATTCAGTGACGGTAAATAGGCCAGTCTTTTAGTTAATGAGCCGGAGGAGAAAGTTCATCGGTGCAGGAAGGCTTGTTAGAAGTGACGGACGACAGCCGGAGGCTAGGCGTAGCGGAAGGTGGTCTGATTGAAAGCGGTGTAATGCCTTGTACGGTAAATGGGTTGTGTCGCAGGGTCGGGGGAGACCTAGGTGAAAGAGAAAGGAAGCCTGGCGATAAAGGCTCGAGGATGGTATAGTGAATATCGTAATGATGTTCCTCTTCACAGAAAAGATTGATTGCGGAGGTGGAAGCATGAACTGGGGCCGGAGGCTTTCCAGTATACAAGTCTTGATTACATAAGGACCTTTGGAAGGTAGGAAAGAGACGCGGAAGACGTAGACAGTCCAGAGGAAGAAATGAAGGAGACACACTTGTTTCCATACCAAGGGCAATTGTAATGACGGGTGATGGCAGCATGGGCGGTGGAAAGGAGGTTGCGTCCGAGACGGAAGCTGTAAACGGTTACCCGAATTTACGAAAGGCTCCTCTTTGATTGGCGGAAGGAAAATGTGAAACAAGATGAGGAAAAGCCACGGAAGGTGGCTCGTGAGGCTGGCGCGAGAGGGAGGGTTGTCCCATGGGAAGACGGCCAGATCGTCGTGCAGGGGCCTGTGATAGGTGCACACGCCGAGAGGAGGAGTAATCCTCCTGCGGAAGAGAAAGGGACACTTGCGGAGGCGGGGCCGCAGAAGAAGATAAACACCGTGGTGATGTGGTGGTAGCCTTTGGGGCGGAGGCAGGAGCAGAGAGGTGGTTCAGCACACCAACCTGAGTGAGAGGCTCCGAGGTGGGAGCTGGAAATGGAACATCCTCCGACGGAGGCGGAGGAGGAAGGTCGATGGAAAGCTGAAGGAGGCAATCTTGTCCTAATGGGACGGAGGAGGTCATAGTACTGATCCAATCCTTTGGTAAAGATGGAAGCGGAAGGTCTTCTCCGCGGAGGCGGAGGTAAGCGGAGGTGTTCCAAAGGGGAAAGCTCAAGAACGACCACTCGCGGTGATCGTCCTAGGAGAAATGACGCCAATAGTCGCTGCGCGGAGGCTTATATAAGCAAGCCTCGCACACGCAGTACTGTACAAGCTCGGCAAAGAAGACAACTTTCAAGACTCTAGGGCAAAATAAGCTTTCAGGAGGAATCTGCTAATTAAAACAGGTAATGTATTTTTTTGTCGGCTACAAAAATTTCTTTTCAAAATTTCATTTCCAAAGCATCTAATCGAAAACCCATGCAATGAGAAGAAAATGCATCATTTAAATATTTACATTTGCCTTAGTGGCTTTTCGCACCACGGAGACGATGAGTTCAAGGTTGCTTGGGAAAATCCTTCTCATCTCCGGACTGAGAAGAATCTGTCGGTGAGAACAAAGAATGCAATTCTAGGCAAGCAACAAAGCTGGTTTGCATTCGGATATAGGGTTACTGCAGTGGTGTGCGATGGTTTTCAGGAGAGAAAAACCATCGCAGCCGTGAGATCGGTGCAAAAAAGGTTCGAGCCGCCGAACTTTTTCATGGATCGTGCTGAAAATTACACGTCCGAAGCAACAGGTTAACGTTGGCGGCCAATCAAGTTTACAAAACTTCACATTCAAATTCGACGAATTACAATCTCGATGCAGTCTACACGCGCGTTAAATCAAACCATTAGGAGTTTACAGGCAGGTACAGGTGCATTTTGGAAAATTTTAAGCCGAAGGCTAAATGCAAGTCAACTTGCGTTTCCTCGATGCAACCTAGCGAAGTGTGGAGAAGTATCCACAATATAAGAAAGAGGAGCGGCGGCGTGCCCGAAACAAAAGTGAGCAGGCTAGTGCTATATCAGTATGATATAATGCGTGGTGCCAGCGCTCCTAGCGGCGCGAAAGCTAAACTCAACGTAATACGGATTGAAACAGTAAACAGGAGTTTCAATTTAAATTCGGGCATTAAAAGACCAAATCGAAACGATTAGCACATAATGAAGGTCAGTATTTTGCAGATAGTAAGAAACGCCGCCATCCGCTCCTACAGCGTGGCGAAAATCTTCAGCAACAAACCATTCCAAATCCATTTTACCTGCCCCACGAACCGCACTAACAAATAACTCTAATTACAAAGACTTGGCTAGCAAGGAAGACAGCGTCAGCGATGAAGAAGCGTTCCCGGCTCCATCCACGTTAGGCCTAACCGACGCATCCGAAATACCATGGCAAACACAAGTGGGGCATTGAGATCAAAACATAAAAATTCCAAACGACGTTCAAGCGGTGTTCGAGTTCCGTAAGAAGACTCAATCGAAGCCCCCCCCCCCTTATTGTAAATGGGCTAGGCCCGCTCCAAAAGGATTTCTCAAGTTATTAATTTCGTATCACCATGATGTTGCATTGCTAAACTGCAGCACAAATTTCGATTTTGCATCGCAACTGTCTAAATTTGTGGTGCAAATTGTGCTAAGATAACGCTCATTTCGAGCCCTGAATCCACAACTGAACAGCTCATTGCTCATTGCAGCTCATTTTCATCGTCTCCATTAGGTAAGCTCACTTCCCTTCTCGTTCCCAGGGATTACTAGTGCACTCCTCTGCTTGCACGTGCAGCTTCTCTCCCGCTTCCCATCCCAAATCTGTGAGCGTTTGTGCCTACAACCTCTCCTGTCCCCGTTTGACAGCTGAGAGAAGTCACAAAGAAGTAAAAATAATTGCCTTTCTGGTATCGTTCAAACAGGGAGAAGGGTTACAGGGAGAAAGGTTAGAAAAGAAGGGAGAAAGGTTAGAAAATGAATTACGTTAGATTTCACCCTCCACCAATTTTTGCCAAATTTACTTAACCCATAACCGCCTAGATACGAATTACGCCTTCAACGTATAACAGCGAAAAACTAAGTCCCAGCGCGAGCTTTGTGAGGGGTCCCCGGGGGCGTAGGTCACAGTCCAGTGGTCAGCGTCGTCGGCTCCAAACCAAGAGAATGCCGGTTCCAATCCGACAACCGACCCAAAAAAAGGGTCTGAAAGTTTTTCAGGCGGTTATGGGTTAATTGTGCCCATGGGCAATTTACGACACTAAATTTCCAACTGTCATCTAAAATTCGTCAAATAGCCCATTCAAAAACGTGTCCTTATACGGGATAAACAGTTAGCTATTTCTGTTATCAACATTCTAAACTCATTTTCAACTCGAAACAAAATCATCTGGGAACCGATAACATAAAGCATGCCAGTCTACCAAGTGATCCTGCCAACAAAGACGACGAACATTCCTACTACGTGCAACACTTAAGATTTCACCGATTGGAGATTTCACAGGTTGGTTGGTAGAGGAGGAGTATTTTAAACTCTGGTCAGAAAATTTTTCTTAAGCAAACTAAAAAAAGTAAAAATGCAAAAATTTAACTTGGGAAGCATTCTGATATTACTAAATACCGATGTTCCGGTCGAAACTTCGACTGATACTACGGATACTTTCCACTCTTTCCTTGACTTCTTGGGGTTTATAGACTATTGGAAAGCAGGTGAAACAATTTTTAAAATGATTTACTTTGAAAATCACAAATCCATGGACGTCAAAATGCTGACAGGTTTTTTTTTGAGCAAAATGAACCAGTCACCAATCAATACCTACCACCGTAAAATCAGCTACAATCACTTCGGTTGTTAAAGAGAGAGTTGAAGTTCTATAAGTAGGTGTACTGGATCGTTATAAAGTGCAAATGCAATATGGCTATTACTGCACTTACCAGCTTTCTTTTCAGTGTAATTTTGGCAATAAACTGTCAGTAGTAATTCGATTTCCTCTTCGTCCCCATGTCCACTAAGGTCCACAGGCCAGTGACTTCTGGAAATAAGCATTTGCATTATTTTCAAAGAGAACACAACCTTGCTTCTCTACAGCTGTACAAGATCAAACAGATGGAGGAAACACTGTTACGAACATTGCACACAATTTTCACTTAAGATGGTTATAGACACGTTATTTCCATGAAAGAGTCCCAACCATATCCTGCAATCATTAATGGCAATTCTACGGTTCTATAAAGCAAGCAAACAAAATCCACCATACTGCACAACGAAGGTCCAACTTGTGACAATTTTTGACTAGTTTCCAACCCGTGTACCCGGGTGATTTGACCCTAAAACCCTGAGTTTGGTAGAGAGAAAAACAAATATTTTAACACTGCTTAAAATTAGTTTTTCCTATGCTAAAATGCTTAACTTAGTACATGCTAAAATCGCTTCGATTTGTCATTTCATACCTGAAATTAATTTAAAACTTCTTTATTTCGTTTCATCTCTTTATGATAAGTTTAGCTTATCACCAGCTAGGAGCGATGCTGGTAATCCCCATATAACAGTGATATAGTGGCCAGAGCCCTCACTTCGTTTAGTCCGTTTACTTCACATGGGAAGCTACGGAATCAGCGAGGATGGATGGGTTCTACTGAAGGGAAGTATTTTAGGATTGTAAAAACTAATTTTAAGCAGTGTTAACCCTTTTGAGGCTAAGCGACAAATTCCGCTGCAAATAACCCATTCGTTCAGTTCTACGCACTGTTTAAAAAAAAATCCAATTGCGTACATCGGAGGTGTAATTTCGATTGAATTAGGTATTTTGGAACTTATATTTTCGGTTAATATAATTCAATATCATCTTTTTATTACCTCAATCCATGTAATTTAAGGCTGTGCCGGTGCCACTTTTCCCGATACCGGTTCGATACCGGTGCCTGTTTACCCGATTCCGATTCCGGTACCGGTACTCTTGGTCATATGCCGATACTGTGCCGATGCCGATGCCATGCCGGTGCCAATGCCGATATCGAAAGATAACTTAATAAATAATACAGAACGTGTCAATGTGTCAAGAATTTAATGGTGTAACAAACCTTACCTAACACTTTTACAAAAGAATTATTGGCCGAACACCTTATAGCTCAAAGAAATCATTTAATTTTTTTTCAGTGCTAACTATAAATTATAGGCCTATACTTTACTGTCTTAGTTTAGGCTAAACAATTTCAAAATATTGTATTAAATACTTTTATAGACTAAACATAAAATATTGTAGACCTAGGCTACTAAAAATCTTGTAGGCTAATAACACACTGAATGTAATCTAAACACTTTGTGCATGTTTACTGGGGAGCTTTAAAACATTCTGTGTACATTTACTAAGTAGGTTGTTGGGTACACAAATATAAAATATTACAGG